>CATIWR010040517.1:0-17335 GCA_949677035.1 Omphalea diandra | reverse complement strand
CACTCATATATATATATATATATATATATATATATATATATATATATATATATATATATATATATATATATATTTACTAAACTAAAAATTTATATATTTGTTTTTTTATAATTTTGATCAAAATTAAGAATATAAGTCATTATTCAATTTTAATTAAAATGATTATTAAACTATAAAAAAAACTATATTATATTATTAGTTTAGTCAATAATTAAATTGTTTTTAATTTTCTTAAAATTTTATTACCATAGACTATATATTTTGAATCTATAATATGTTATAGTTATTAAATACTTTTTTAAGATAACTGAATAATTATTTAGTATCATGTATAATATTGATATTTCAATAATAAATTTATAAGTATTAAGTACTTTGGATAATGTTTATTAATTATATTATAATATACTATCATATTATAATATTATATTATTGTTATATCTCATATTTTATATTAATTTTAATTATAAAATTATATTATTATTATCTTATAATATTATCTATTATAATTATATTTCATATTAAATTTATCACTATGATAATTTAATTGTGTAAGACTTTTTATGTAGATTAATTAAATAAAATATGCAATTGGATTAAAAGCATGATAATAATGTAGGTTAATTTATTTGAACTATTAAATACATTAATTTTGAATTTTTTAAAAAATTTAATACCCAATCAAATAAAAGATTTTAAATTTATAAAATTATTTATCTAAAAATTTAGATTTGAATAGAAATGTCCAATTTGGGCAACCAAATATCTTCTAGATGGTTAAAATTACATGAAACATTTGCTTTAAAGATTAATTTTTTCTGCCAAGTATGTTATTCATTATAATTTTATTTAAATATTAATTATTTTACTGAATAATATAAAATGTTAATATAAATATTATAAAAAAAACGTCAAATAAAAATGTTAATATTTGGCCGCTTGACTCATTGTCGATTCGGCGACTTTCATGTCTACTCAAAAAATTTCGTCTGGCAATCTGAACTTTCCCTGTCAATAAAATAGGTCGTCAATCTACTGCGAATGGGATTCTCATTTTAAAATAGTGGTGGCGGAAATAAAAAAACCAATCAAAATTATTAAAATTCAAAAACCAAAACACTAAACGAGACCAACGCCAAGCAAAGCTGCGATCGTCTCCACTCGCCATGGCGGAGAAACAGTTAATCGTAGCCGTTGAAGGCTCCGCTGGCATGGGCCCCTTCTGGCAAACCATCCTTTCTGATTACCTTGAAAAGATAATTAGGTATTATGCTTGAAAGTGCTTCCTTGCCTTCTATTCTAAATGTTTTATATATATATATATATAATCAGCTTTCAATTTACATTAGGGTTTTGATTTTTTTCTTTTTAATAATAATTCGTAGAATTCGCAATTTGGTACATTGTAGATTGTGATAATTAGTTGTCACTCACTTCTGCTGCTATTTGATTGCTGGACTGGTGCTTAATATGAGTCAGAATGATAGAACTATAGATGTGTTCTGATCAATACCATGGTTTGGACTAACGTCTCCTGATCTGTTGTGATTACGGCTTTTGAAGTAGAAGCGAATACTTAAGGCCTGCTTGAGCATACAGTGGATGTGGAGCAAAGCATAAAAATGTAATGGAAATGCAATTATATACTGCATCCCTAAAATCATAATTTTCTTTTTCAGTTTCTTCTCCCTTTACATAATTGGCTTATTAGATTGGCTAAGCTTTGTAACATGTCTCCTCGCTCAATGCAACTAGGCCTCAACCCGAACTTAGTTTATGTACTTAGCCTGGGGAAAGTTTTCCATTATGGTGAATAGTGGCGCATTTAGCCAACCAAAAGGTCCTTTGAGATTCTAGAAGAAAACATCTAGATCATGATTCTATATGTCTGAGAAACAACTCAATGTCATCTTTGACGGGACTACAACTACTTTATTGCTGTAGATTACTTGGAAAATATAATCAGATTTTACACTTTCAAAAACGTTTCCTCCATAAATTTTTTTCTATCTTTTGGTTGTCAGGGGTTTTATAGAGAAGCAAAACTCTAGCTTCTTCCCTACTGGAACTTATTATCTTACCTCTGGTTGGGATATATGTTCTGTTATTTGATTGTATAGATCATAGGTGATGAACTTTTATCACCTGCAATTCTTGTTTTTTGGTTTTCTCTCATATACAGACTCCATTGCCACTTGATTCACATCTCTTAAGGTTTATACATGTCAAAAACTTCAATAATTAGGATTTAAGGTTCACTATGAGGATGTTGACCATCTTGGGAACTTTCTTGTTAGCATTTGATGGGACTTACGTAGAAAAGGATATCAATTATGTGTACTTACTTTTTCTGTTCAGGTTGTCTGTCTTTAGGCATATTGACATTATAGCCCTTGAACTCTTGGTACAGGTCTTTTTGTGGCAGTGACATGGTTGGACAGGTAAAATATATTTTCAAATTGATGAAGTTATAACAATCAAGCTGGTGTTGCCTGTTTAATGTCCCACCAAGTTTGCAAATACAGTATTTTTCCTTTGTTGCATTATTAAGGATGGTACTCCAAACTATGATAGCATGATTTTATTGCATTTTCACATGTGGTACTCACATTTTGCCTATCTGAATTCTGCTGCAGTTTTTTTTTCTTGATGTATTTGCAATATAATCTTGAGCTTGTGTAATTCTTTCTTAATTTTTCAGTTACAGATTACAAGAATCAGTTCTCTCTCTTTCTCTTTCTTTTTAAGTTTTAGTAACTAGATAATAGTGCCTAGGTAGATTGTTCAACAAACTTTACAAGTTTCTAACTAGGCAGTTCTTTGCCTAGGTTCTTAGTTTTCTTTCGTCTTAATTTTAGTAGAATTTGGTTACACTAATGGTTTTGCTCAGTAGGGATTTTGGGTTGATAGTTACCTTGAGTTTTTTCTTTTTTTAATTAAAAAAATTTAATGGTAATGGAATTCTTACTTCTAACTTCTGTTTATCATTAATACTTTTTTTTTTTTAATTTGTCATTTGGAGATCTTGCGGACACTTTTTTATACAAATTTCTTTTTAAGCATAAATTGTTTGTGTTGCTTATTCTTGCTTACTACTATAAGTTTCATGTGTTTGTGCTTAATGTTCTTTTTATGAATCACAGAAACCATCAACTTCTGTTGTTGATCTCTCGGTGGTAACATTTTATGCTCATGGATCTTATTCTGGTATATCTTTCCATTGATCCCCTTATTTGTCTTATAAAAGTCATTTAATGGTTTGATTGCATATTGCTGTTGTTTCACTTGAGGAACAAATATAATGCTGCATTTCTTCTGGTATTCTTCTTCAATCTTCATTTGAAGTATTTGTGTGGCTTGTGCAAGGATATGTGGTGCTTTGGAGGGTTGAAATAGAATTTCCTGGCTGGTTTAGATTTTAAGGACTAACAGTTTTGTCGAAGAAATTTCAGTTTGTAATTTTGGACTTCAGTTTTGAAGTCAAATTTCTGAAAATTTTCAGGTGTGCATGACTCTATTACCTGATGTTTGGGAATCAATCTCCTTCAAGTTTCATTATTATGTTTGTATGATGTCGAATTTAAATTTTTCTGAACCATACACTACCCAAATGATCACAATAATTTAAATGTACCTTCCTTTGTCTCCTTTATTTTAAAATTTTAAACAGAAGAAGAAAAAATGGTTAGATTACTATAACTTAGTTTAATAATGATGATAAATAATAGTTTAAGATTGGATTGCTCTGGTTTTGCAATGTGCTGGATATCTGTAATTACTTTGTAATTGTTCCTTCATATGTGCCTTAGTACTTTGATGCTGAATCTTCAATTTTTCCTTCACTGTGAATTTGCGATGTTGGGCTAACTAACAAAAGTAACATTCTTCGTTCAAAAAGGGAAAAAAAAGAAAAAAGTAACATCCTCATTTTTATCATTCTTTTTTTAGCTTGCCTAGTGCAACGAAGTGGCTGGACAACAGATGTTGACATCTTTCTACAGTGGTTATCAGCCATGCCCTTTTCTGGTGGTGGCTTCAATGATGCTGCTATCGCAGAAGGGCTTTCTGAATCTCTAATGGTATGTAGTGTTCATATTTGAAATTTGTCTTTTGAGGTCTAACTCCTCTTTATTCCTGAGAAATTGTTTATCTTCATATAATATTGGTAGTTGTTGCAATTTTTGTGCTTGATCTTTCTTTTACAAAGGAAAAGTCAATTGAGTTGATCTCAACCAAGCGTTGTTGAAATCTACTTAGAGTTAGTGTATGAGTCATTTAATCTTGTTCTGCTCAGTTTATAGCTATCTATAGGAAGGTACAATGCTACTAAGGTCTTCGCTATTTTTCTCCATATCAGCTTCATCTTCTTTTTAACAGGAATTTATTTGCATGGGAGCATTTGTCGGTCTGAACTCGACATGAAAATTACCCATATCCCTTGTATTTGTGCACAACTGATATGCATTGTTTGATTAGTGAATTTAATCATCCTATCTGCCGGGCCTGAAATGTAATACCAGGCCAAAATCCTGTAATGAAACTTTCCATACTCCATGAATTGTTTAAGTTCCTGCATTTCTTTGGACCTTCTTTGCAGCATTGTCATGTCAAACCATATGACTTCATTTATCAGTGCTCTCATTATACATGAATTTTTTACTAATTATATTTCTTCACATGTACTACTGCCATTTTCTTAGCAGTGCATGGAAAGAACATTCAGGATATTTGTTGATGGTCGTGCCTTGAATTCTCAGTTCAAACTGTGAAGTCGATTAGGGCATTGTCCCGATGGATGCTGTTATCATCTTTTTTTTTTTTTTTTTCTTTCTGGACCCAATGTTAGTGTTATAAAATGGGGAGTAGCCCTTCTTCTCCCATGCTTCATGAGCTGAAAATGAAGGATTTGAGTTTTGCTAGGAGGGCTGGTGCCAGGGGTTGCACAGTCAGTCTCATCGCACATTTCACTTAATTAAGGCAACAAACCTCTATATTTCCCCCGACACTTTTATAAGATGGTAAGCTTAGTCAAAAGGTCCTTAACTTTACTGAGGAGCAAATTTGGTCTGTATGACCAGTTATTGGATTTAGCCAAGTATAAGAAAAGTTCATCACGGTATCTCTATGTATTTGAGAACAAGAAGTTAGAGCAATTTGTGAGCTCCTTCTTTGTTGAATTGGATTTGATATAATACATGGTTTGGGAAAGAGTATTTAGTTATTTGGTTGATAGCCTTGCTGTTATTAATCATTACTAAAAAGTTGCTCAGGGGTTGGCATATGCTAAGGAGTTAGCTACAGGAAATGAGTTCAGTTTAATAATTCGATCATTCAAATGAAAAGGGTATTTCTCAGGTTTTTTTTTTTTTTTACTTGACTCAGATGTTTCCTTTTGTTCCAAACGGAAGCCAAGCTCCACAAAATATAGATGGGCAAAGGCATTGCATTCTTGTTGCTGCAAGTAACCCACATCCCTTGCCTACACCAGTCTATAGACCACAACTACAAAATTTGGATCCGAGTGAAAATATTGATCCCCAAACAGAAAGTCGTCTATCTGATGCAGAGACGGTTGCTAAATCATTTCCTCAGGTACTTTCATACTGTTTTCTTGGCTAATCTACTGGTATAGGCATCTCTCTCGCTTTCTCTCTCCCTAGCAATAATCTCCATTTTTCATTGCAGTCTTCTGTTTCCCTGTCTGTCATTTGCCCTAAACAGCTTCCAAAGCTTCGAGCAATCTACAACGCTGTAAGAATTTTAAATATTCTCTCTCTCTCTCTCTCGTGTTAATTTGTACTATACTGAACTAGCACAGTTAGCTTCTCAACTGGAATTCACTTTCCTCACCCTTTATTCTTTTGGCTTGGTTGGCATTCGATTCTGTAAACTTGAGTATTGAGCTGTATGAATGGAAGCAGTGATTCAATCATAAATCAATCTCTTTAGTAGTAGGCACGTGAAAAGGAGAAAAGAAAGGAGGCAACTAATGTTACCCAAATATTGCATATAATAGCCTTATATGCAATTGTTATTTATAAAAAATATTGAAATTCTTGACATCTACTTTTTGGTAACCGGGCATGACACATCACTTCATGGATGTAGGCAAAGCGCAACCCTCGAGCCACAGATCCAACAGTTGACAATGTTAAAAATCCTCATTTTCTTCTTCTAATTTCTGAGAACTTCATGGAGGCTCGTTCTGCTTTAAGTCGTCCTGGAGTTGCAAATCTGCCTTCCAATCAGAGTCCTGTAAAAATGGATGTTGCTTCGGTTACTTCTGTTGCAGGGACACCTCCAATGTCAATACCATCAGGTTGTTTATGGTATCCTATCTACTTTTTAATTATTGGGTGATTGACTGTTTGCATGATTTTTTCTTTCTCCTGTGAAACACATCATCTGATTGGATTTTTGTATAAAAAATTATCAAATAACAGTTGCTTTCATGAGCATTTCAATCATGTGCTATATGTTTAACCCTTTAAGCTTGAACTTTCATTAGTTAAGGAATTAGGATCCTTAAATAGATTCAGCTACTGAAGATATATTTTCCTTTTACAACTTGAGAAGGCGTACTCCTGGATGTTGTAGTTGCAGAGGCTGCTAGATTGTTAGTTGTACATTAAAACTTGAAATGTTCTCATTTGAGGAAATACTGTGCAATGTTCTTAGATAATTTTCGTTGTGGTCAATCATTTGAATATGCTATAATGTGTAGTTCATCCTGCAAGATGATTTATTGTCAGTGCTAATCTATAGACTTCTATTACAATTTGAAATAGTATATAAACCAGGGAAATATGTGGACAAGGCATTTTGGTGATATCTATTTTTCGTAATGTCATATGTGGACAAGTATTTGTTTGAGGCATTTAGGTGATATCTATTTTTCGTAATGTCATAAGTTTACTGCCAACTTTAGATACTTGCTTTGATATTCTGCTTGGCTTATTGTTTACTTCTTTAATTTTAGTGAATGGATCTATCATGAACCGGCCACCAATTTCTGTTGGAAATGTTCCAACTGCAACTGTCAAAGTTGTAAGTATAATTCTAATTTTGTTTGCTATTGCTGGAAATATGGTTGCTTCTGTCATGGTATGGCTATTACTAGTTATGGACCTGGTTATAAATTCATAATCCGACATGTCTAGGAACCAACCACTGTAACGTCTTTGGCACCTGGACCTACATTTCCACATATTCCATCTGCACGTCCTACTTCTCAAGCAGTTCCAAGCTTGCAGACTTCTTCACCACCTACAACTACTCAAGAGATGATTATGGGTGGTGAAAATATGCCAGAATTAAAACCGAATGTCACTGGGATGCCACCTTCTATACGTCCTGTGCCCCCCGGTGCAGCGAATGTTAGCATACTGAATAATCTCTCTCAAGCACGCCAAGTGATGAACTCCGCTGCGTTAACTGGAGGAAATTCTATTGCTCTTCCATCAATGAATCCAACTACTGTGGCAGTGCATATGTCAAATATGATTTCTAGTGGAATGGCATCTTCTGTGCCTGCCGCTCAGACGGTATTTTCATCAGGACAACCAGGTATCACTTCAATATCAGGATCGGGAACTCTTACAGGAACTTCACAAGTTGCGCCAAACTCTGGTCTTGGTTCGTTCACTTCCACAACTTCTAATATACCTGGAAATTCAAATATTGGGATTTCACAACCAATGGCGAACCTTCAAGGAACACAAATGGTACAAAGTGGAATTGGCATGCATCAGAACGTGATTGGTAGTCTTGGTCCATCAGGTGTTTCTTCTGGATCCAGCACCATGATTCCAACTCCAGGGATGCCTCAACCAGCACAAACTGGGATGCAGTCACTTGGTGTGAATAGCAACTCAGCTGCTAGCATGTCATTGCCACAGCAGACAACAAATGCTTTGCAATCAGCACAATCCAAATACGTTAGAGTCTGGGAGGTAAGTCTGGAAGTATTTTTGCCAAAGATTTATGATGGATTTGCAAACAGCTGATATCGGTGTTTCAATGGTTACAGGAACTCTTGGCATGCTTATTCCTCTATGCTTCAAAAGTTGTCATTTTTTACTTCGTAGACTACTAACTTTGGCATGCTGCGTAATATTTCCACTTATAATTTGTCCTGTATCAAGTTATTAATTTGTGGATGTGGGATGAAGATGATTTGATTGGACTAATCTCAGTTGGGAAGTTCACCAAAATTGTAAATTTTCAAAAAATAATCTGCAAACATTCTAACCTGTCCAGAGGTTCAGCATTCAGGTCAGGTGTTTGAGGGGTAGGTTTGAACTTAATATTGGGACTTACCAGTTCCTCCTGTAAAACCACCTAAAAGAACAATTGATCTATAAATTATTTTTTTTTAGTATTAGTGAAAATCTTAGAAACCTTGATCCTATTCTTTCTCATTTCATCCAAAAACAACAAATTTGGATTGCTTTGGTTCATGGAATGGCATGGGATGACTATGGAATAGAATGGAAATAGAATAGCTATTCCATATTGAATAGAGAATGGATTAGCTAGTCCTAGCTTTTATACAACTTTAAATGCAGAATATCTATTCCATAGGACCATGGAATAACTAATCCATTTCATGAACCAAGCAAGGCCAAAGTGTGGTATTTTCTAAGATTTGCATAATTTCCTTTTGTCTTCCTTTTGATGCTGGTTGCATTGTTTTGGAAATCTAAGACAACTTTAACCTTGATACCCTAAAGCTCATAGAAAAAGTTTTCCATTCTGCCATTTCGAATAACTTCATCAAATTAAGAGCATGCCTGCGCATCTTTATCTTATCTCCTTTCCTCGGCCTTCCTCCACTTAAATTAGGAAGGCATTTGGTAGTTTCTTATATGCTATAGTCGTCATTAACCTCTGCCGAGTAAGAAACTAGTCAGATTGTCCTTTTTTTAGTGTCCTAACAACTCCCTTGGTTCAGGAAAAGGTAAAATGACCTAAAATGCTGAGGACCATATGTTGTGCAGTATCTGCAATCTGATAGATGTCTTCTATGGATTAGTAATTAATTACCTTTTTTTTATATAAGCTCTTATTGCTATTGTTGTTTGTAAAGTATTTTCATCCACCTTTGGTGAAGATTTTGAAACTAATTGGTCTTCATCATTGCATGTATTTATTTGTGAAATAATTCTTCTTTTTGATTGCTGAAAATGCATGCAGGGAAATTTGTCTGGACAGCGTCAAGGGCAACCTGTCTTTATCACCAGATTGGAAGTATGTTTGAAACACCTGATAAATATTCATGCAAACATGCCTCACTATAGTTATTGCATGGTGTTTCTTCACTTCTCCAGTCCATAGCTACCATTGCATGTACTTCAGCTTTTTTTTTTTTTTTTTTTTTGCTCGGTGCATGGACCTTATGCCTTATTTATTTGTCGCAGGGTTATAGGAACGCTTCAGCATCTGAGACGTAAGTTCAGGATTATCAAATTTCAGTTAATAATCAACCTATGCAAACATGTCTGTTCTTGAAGTTGCTTTGTTGGCACACGTAACTCACTTTCCATTTAACTAGAAAGCCATACTCATTAAAATTTAATCATTCTTGACTTGCCTTAATTGCTTCCTTGTGTGTTGGAATCACTCTTCTTATGATTGTGAAGAGGACTTACTCTAAACCAGGTTTAGTTTCAAGAAAATTGATCGCAAATTGTGGATGTGGGCTCTCCACTTCTCATATGTTGCATGGACATTAGGCAAGTAGGGGTGTCCACTATTCATTTCTAACTGAAAAACCAAATGTATACATATTAAAAGATTTGGTTCAAACTGAACAAAACCCAATGACCCAGATTCAGTTCGGTTTAGTTCATTGAAAATTTCAGTTTGGTTTCTACAAATATAAAATTGGGGTAATTCGGTTTTGGTGAAAACCGAACTGAAGTTGACCAAACTGATTGATAGACACCCCTATAGGCTGATGCCAAGTATGGGTAGGTCTCCGAGCATCAGCCTCATGCTCGGGCATAATTTACAATATTTTGAATTGTGCAGCAATAGTACCTCTTTCCATGTCCAAGTGTCAGGCACTATTATTAAATGAAATCGCCAGGTGATGTAGATCTATAAATGTGTTATCTCTAGGAACCATGTTCTCTTGAGTATCTTCTCTAGGATTAGGTTTGAGAATACCTTTAATCAATGGGACCCATCATAGATTTCCAATGATCTGGTTCTATCTAATACTGCTAAAATGAAATTATCTACTAATCAATTATTTTGTTAGATGAAAGTACTGTTTGTATGAACTATTTCTATCTAATACTGTGTATGTGATTGCTAGTTGTTAATTGCCAGTTAGGTAGAATTATGGTGAACAACTAGGTGAACCTGTAAGTTGATGGATGTTTTATATTCTTCGGTTTAGAAATATTGGAGATTTTAAAATGTAATGTTAGAGTAGAATGGAGGAAAATGACTCGTAGAGAGAGTAGAATGGAGGAAATTGACTCGTATAGCTGACCGAACAACATCAAGAATTCAAGATCGACGCGGAGTTGAATTGAATTGAAGTTGTGAACCAATTATGGTTGATCTAAAATATACTTGGAACCATTCAAATGAGAGTCTTGTGCATTATTTGATGTTTTAGAGTGTCCCCATGAACTGAATTCCGTAAGGTGGAAAAAGTCTATTTTGACTGTTATAATTTCATAACACCATACGCTGTTTTGTTCTCATAATTATTGTGAACAAACGCTATGCAATTTGACTCTTATAATTTCATAACACCATGCGCTATTTTGTTCTTATAATTATTGTGAACAAACACTATGCAATTAGAGAGATAAAACACAACTTCTTGTGGATAACCCAAATCAAATGTCATAAGTGCTGAATCCTTGCAAAACTACAATTCATTCTTCTTTCAAGCACCATAAGGAAAAGAGTGGTGAGGTTCCTTCTGTATTTGGGTTGTATTTGTGTATCCTTTGATCTTCATTCTTTTTTTACTGTCTTTGCTTCTTTTATGACAACTAAACACAAAATGCAAACTCATGTTCATGCAAGAGAAATAAATATTCAAATGATTAATGAGTTCTCTGGTGTCCTTCTCAGGCTTGCAGCAAACTGGCCACCAACGATGCAAATAGTTCGGCTCATTTCTCAAGACCACATGAATAACAAGTAATCACTGTCATTGGAAAATTGTCTATCGTGCATCATTTATGTTTTGCTCAGACGTCTGCATTTGTTAGAGTTTTTATCCTTCCCAGTTTTCTTACTTGATGTAGGCAGTATGTTGGGAAAGCGGATTTTCTAGTATTTCGGGCGATGAATCAGCATGGATTTCTGGGACAACTGCAAGAAAAGAAGCTTGTAAGTTGCACAAATGGTCATTTTCTTTGTCCTCTCCTACTCCTAGGGTTAGCTGTAGCCTAATTCATTTAGATATATGATTTTTTTTTCTTTTTTTTTTTTTTACTATTGTTCCGTGCCTTTCTTCAGTTTTGCAGTTTTCCCTTCTACAATCATTACTAACTTTAGTCATATGATCATCATGAATGGATTTGGAATCCTGATATTCTACTTTTTGCCTATTACAATTCTGCTAAACTCTTACTTGTATTCAATTGAACTGGTAGTGAAGGATAACATTATTAACAATTATGTCACAAAGAAAAGGTTATTAATGATGATAATAATTTGTACGATATTACTGGTATACATGAGTAGATCAGTGGAGCATGGTATTTGGGAATTGGTTTAGAAGTTGTCACAGTTAGTTTAGGGTCCTGAATGCGTAGATGTCTCATTCCCAGTAATGTTTCTAATGGACTTCACTTTCTTTCTCCACCTCCTCTCTCTTCTTTTGTAATTTCTCTTTGAGAAGCACTTGCCTAGGTACTTATGGCCTGTATTAGTCTTATCTGAGGATGAAGGGAGCTAGTCATGGACCTGGTACTCTTCTTGTGTGACTCACAAGAGACTGAGGTGGGGAATTTGGGGTGGGGCGTTGGGGAGATATTTATTGCGAACTTTTCCTTAGTTGAATTTTTTTTTAGCTGAGATAAATACACATACATATGTACATACACGTCCATTGGAAATTAGAATTATACATGTCCATTGGAAATTAAAATTATACATGTCCATTGGAAATTAAAATTATACAATCTCACATCAATGTCAAAGTTATATTAACCTATAATTATATGAGTCCCAATCCTAACCCAGGTCCGGTTGGCTATTTATGGTGCTGGCCATAGATTTATGTAAGCATGAATCAAGGCTTGTGCTGACCTATGAGCATACCAAGGAATGATGAAGATAAGTAGCTGTGCAAAGGCAGTTTGCTGTCTTGCCTTGATAGTTGAAAAGTTTGTCTTATTTTTACTAGGTATTCTTTTGTTCTTATTTTAACTAGGTTTCCTTACTGTTTTAAATTTTCTTGAGAGTGCATGTGTGGGCATGGATGAAAATTGCTTCCGATATGTTCCAGCATGGAATTAACTGAGTCTTTGGGGCACAACTTTTCTGCATTTGCTCTAGTTGAAAGTATGTTTATCTGGTCACCGGAGTTAAATAAAAGGACCCAGTTGTTCTTATGATATAATATCACATGTAATTCTGCAGTTAATTTGGTGTCCAAATAATTTAATTTTTTTGATGAGGAATTGAAATAATTTATGGTTAATCCTCACACAAATCATAAATTTTGATGCAACTTGAAAAATGGTCAAGATCTCTGAAACCAATTGTAACCTCGATTTCCATCATGAGTTGCGAGAAATGCCTTTGAAGCTTCTTGTTGACTTCTGGTAGGAATTGCAACCAATTATGGAATTTATGGCCAAAATTGATTATTTCAAGGTTTGGCCTAAGTTGCAATTGAATCAAAGTTCAGGATTATTTGATGACTATTGCAACTAAACTCCAGGATTATTTGATGACTAATGCAACTAAACTCTGAGATGCTACTTATGAGTTAAGCTCTTGCAAACAACAGGTTTTACTTGGTATGGAAGTTGTGGACTACATTAGCTATTTCTAAAGTTTTTAAATGTTGCAAATAAGTCAAAGTTCAGGATCTATTTGATGATGAACCCAATTAAACCTTTGTAATACTCCTTCATGAAGTCTTATAAACAACTTAAATTTTAAAAACCATTTGAAGCTTTTAATACTATCCATTGATATGTGATTCATATTACTGTTGAAGAAATAGTAGTGAAACCAAAAATCAAATGTATAATGGCTCTTTCTTATATTTATAGAAAAAGAAGATAAGAAAAGAGAAGGGAAGAACCATGTCAAAATAATTACACAAGTTCCATACATGGTTTCATGAATTCTCATGTTAGTTTTATTTCGTTATTGTTTGCTATGAAGTGTGAAACCCTGGACTTTTATATCATGAATTCTCATGTTAGTTTTATTTCGTTATTGTTTGCTATGAAGTGTGAAACCCTGGACTTTTATATTATTAGATGGGCTTTCCTGACTTTGAATGTCATTCTTAATTTCCCAAGTGTGCAGTCATCCAGTTGCCGTCACAGACATTACTGCTTTCTGTTTCAGATAAAGCTTGCCGCTTAATCGGGATGCTTTTTCCTGGGGTAAGATTTCTGAACATTTTTCCATTCCTGCAACATTGAAAAGTTCCTTTAAGATCAGTGGCGACGCTACATTCATTTTTTTTTTTTTGAAAAAAAAAACTAGTTATAGATTTTATTATTAAATGAGTATTTTTTGTTGCCTCTCTTATTTTTGAGGGTTTGTCCACCTTATTATTAAATTATATGACTCTTTTATCATTTACTTAAAAGTTAAAACTTATATATTTGAAGTAAAAAGTCAAAAAGTTACTAGATAACAATTAAATAAAGAAAAAATGCTTTCTTTGGGAATAAAAAAATGAAATTACATATAAAAAGTGAACTTACGTATCAAATTTGTTGTTCAAATTTGAATGTTCCCTTTGTAGTGTGCTTTATCTTTGTCAGTTACTTGAGCATGTGGTTAATCCAATACATCCTGTCAGTGAACCAAATTTGACTGAGCTTTATGTGGAATCAGGATATGGTCGTGTTTAAGCCACAAATATCCAGCCAGCAGCAACAAATCCAGCAGCAGCATCACCAGCAGATGCAGCCACAGCAGCATCAGCTACCACAGCAGCATCAGCTACAACAGCAACAACTTCCGCAGCTGCAACAGCAGCAGCAACTTCCACAGCTGCAACAGCAGCAGCAGATTCCACAACTCCAACATCAGCAGTCACATTCCCAATTGCAGCAACAGCAACAACTATCACAGCTTCAACAGCAGCAGCAGCAACTTCCACAGTTGCAGCAGCAACAGCTTCCACAGCAGCAACAAATGGTTGGGACGACAATGAGTCAAGCATATGTTCAAGGTCCAGGCCGGTCACAACTAGTGTCTCAGGGACAAGTTTCGTCCCAAGGACCTGCTAATATGCCTGGAGGTGGCTTTATGAGTTGATTAGAACTTCAATTTAGTGGCCGCATAGTAAATTAGTATAACAGAACTACCTCGGCAATTATATTCACTTTTGGGTCCCATAGATTGATAATTCTATCAGCACGGATGAAGACCCACTAATGTTTGCATGTACTTAGAAAAAAACGATATTTCAAGTGATTAGACTTTTCTTTCTTTTGAATTTTGTTGTGAACTAGATAGGATTGCTGAAAATCAATTTTAAGCTTGGTTGGAATCTACTTTGCCAGATGAATGTTTATCCAATGATTACATGATGTGCCTGTTCTGCCCCTTTTAGTACAAATTTCATCGCAGATCTGGGTTTATGTTGCTTTATAGACTCGGGTTCATATTGCTTCATGGACTCAAGTCTGCATGTACATTTAATTTTAATTGTATGTACATTAGTATTGAAATGTATGTACATTGATTTCACATAAATACAGTTCAATATCAATATCACTGTTCTATTTTTAACTGTATTATTCTTTTAGTGCATGTATATTAATTTTTAACTTTATGTACATTAATTATTAATTGCATATACATTCAAGTTTATGATGTAACATGGGTTTGAGTTCAGGTTATACGAATTATTCTGCATAACTATATTGTAACTCTCAAACAGGTCTTTTCTATTTATATCAGTAAATTCCTTGTGAATGTGGTCACTGTTCGCTCTATACAGCAAAGATTTGAGATTAACATCTTCACTGGTAGAGAGCGTTCCTTCTCTAGACATGAATAGTAGTAAGCATAATATATTTCTAATTAGCTGCTCGGTCTAAATTCGAATAGATGGCAAACGTCGGTGGAGAAGTGTCATGTTATGATTCAAAAAGGCAAAAGTTGGATGGGATTGTGACTTGCAAGCACCTGCAAGATATCATCATGAGATGGAATCTCAAGTTTCATATTTCTTTAACGGACTGGACCACATAGATAGACCCTGATTACACGTATGGTTGCTCGGAATTTATTAATACCATAATCATAGTGATGTATAAGTGACGAGCAATGTCAACTTCTTGATGTTTTCTTTGTTAAATAGGCTTACACTGGGATTCTACTTCACTAAAGTTCATGGCTTTTAAATTTTTAACATAAGAGAGAGGAGAAGTGGTATTGCATCTTATATTTTTGTGGTATAAAGTGCTTGTCAATCATCTTTCGGCCTCCAAAGCTAATGGGGACACTTCATCACAAAAGAGAAGAATGAGACTCCATCCAGTTCACCAAACTTTAAAATGACAAGAAGCCATTTCCTTTTTATCATTCTAGTAGAAACTATGGCCCTTTCCCTTAAATAAAAAAAAAAAAATGTGATAAGTATGCAATGATTGAAGGATAGATGCAAATCATCTCCAACCAACCAAAACTTCTCGTCTTTGGCACCAAGTCTGGAAATTCAGCAATTCTATTCTATGAATGTAAATATAACTTTAAATTAAAGAGGAAAATTAAAGTGGACTGATTCATAGACTAGATACATTAATAACCCTTGGTGTACAATACTTGAGCTTTGTCTCTTGCATTATTAAGTAGTTAATTACTAGAAGTTTATTACTCAAGTCAATCTTTCCTATTTTTTTTTTTTTTTTAAACGGCACAAAACTCATCAATAAATTGTAGAGGTGGGACTCTAACGTCACTTTAAATATGAAAAAAGATTCTCCATTTATTTTGTAATATTACTTCTTTTCTCAAATAGGACTAAAGACATCAATGGGAGCACCAAACCTAAACCGAAGTAAATTTCCTTTTTCACCCTCTACATGCAATAAAAAATTTTGAGCCACCGTAGAGCACTAGCTATTTATATATATCATGATGATCACTGAACTCCCACATTGAAGGGTTCTGCTTCTTTGGTTGTCAAAGATGGTTTCAACTTCTCCTCCCCCTTCCAAGGTTTGTGTGCGACATGAAAAAATTATATATCTTTGTTCCACAACATTTCTTAACTAACCATTTTCCCCCTATTTTGGAAATTGCAAACAGGAAGATCAAGATCACTCCGTCCAGAAATAGACGGATGGCGACCCCTCCCGCAGAGCCAAATGGTGGTACTCAACTTTCCACACGGTTACAGCCATGATAGGTGCAGGTGTTCTCAATCTGCCTTATGCCATGGCTTATTTAGGCTGGTACAATATTACTACTGCAACTCCAACTCAACTAAGAATACTATAAAACTAACTCCACGAGTAGTTGAGTGGTCAAGTGTAGCTAATGTTGCAAAAAGTTAAGGAATCAAACCTTAGATGTGAGCAAATGTATACGTAATTACTGACATAGAAACTTAAAATTCAAATCTTTACAGTCTGTTTCGCCTTTTACATACTCTGGATATCCAAAGAATTAACTAGACGAATGACCAAGTCATTGCATATAACGCAAAAGGTCAGGAGTTCCAAGCCCTGACAATCCGCTTCTCCATTACATACTTTGGATGTCCAAAGACCTAAGAATGATAAACTTACAACATAAAATAACTGTAAATGTTTATGCTATGTCAGGGATCCAGGAACAATGGTTCTAGCGTTAACATGGTGCATGACCTTCAACACGATGTAGCAAATGATACAACTCCATGAATGTGTTGTAATAATTTTTAGATCTAGTACATAAATTTAGAACATCAATATTAACAATTAAGCGAAAACAAATTACATACATGTTTGTGTGTTGGATCCCAAATCGTTCTGACCAATAATTACGATCACTGAAAATTGAACACTGGAATAATAGCTTAGAAGGATTGCAAACGAAAGCTAGGTCTTCCTCTCATTGACCTTCTCACAAGACGACTACAATGGGCGTAACAACTAGGGTTATCAATATGAAGGCA
>CATIWR010040513.1:0-26544 GCA_949677035.1 Omphalea diandra | reverse complement strand
GATAAATATTTTCTTTATTCTTTTAAAATATATTTATTTAATTATATATATATATATATATATATATATATATATATATATATATATATATATATATATATATATATATATTCTTTTAATTAACTATTTTATAGTTTTAATTAATTAATTCAATAATAGTGTATAATTGTTAGTCACTTATTTATTAAAATATTAATTTATAAATGATAAAAATTTATCATAAATCATTTTTATGATGAATTTAATAAATGAATAATTATATATATAATTTTTTATTTTCTATCAATAATATTTAATTCAACGGATACTTATTCATATTTTTTCAATGAATGAAATTTAGCTTATTATTTATTTAATCAATTATATTAAAGTATTTCATATATATCTTAAATATTTTTTTATTAATTTCAAAATTCACCTTTCATCTCTATTTATATATATATAGATAAATAAAATTTTTTCTTTTTAATTTTAATATATTATCAATATCTCAATTAATAATGATTTTAGGTTTTATTATATAAAATGTTAAAATGTTAAAATTTTTTGCATTTAATGTTTTTGCAGTTCTGTATGTGTAACACCAGGCACAAGTATTTTCCTCTATAAATTTTCTTATCAAGTCCTCTCGATTGCTTGCCATCTTTACCATTACAAAGATCAATCATTGACTCTCCACACGCAAGATCATCACTCTTCTTCCAATGAATATTTTTCTTCTTCTTCTTCTTCTTCATTGTAGGCCATGGGGTCCTCTCTTCCAAACGTTTCTTTTTATTTCTTTGCTTCTTCTATTTTCTTCATTATTTATGGTCACTGTTACTTTTTTGCCCATGGAATCTCTTTTAATTTTTTAATTTTAATTTTATTATTTTAAATAGCTTTAAATTTAATTATTTATAAATTCAGGTATCAAATTTTTGTGTCAGTAACAAACAAATTTATATGTATTTATATATTTTTATTATTCTTATTTTCTTTTAAGAGAATGATTAAGGTTTTCATCATAAAATTATACTATTTTCTTACAAAAATTTTATTTTTATATGTTTACTAAAATTGTAAAGATTTTAATAATAGAGATTAACTTCTTCTTTTTTCATACTCAAGCTATTAAATTGATTTAAAATAATTTACGTCAAACTATATAATTCAAAATAATCATAAGTAAAACGTTTTACGAAAATTTAATTTACATTGTTTTCTCAATTAGAGTAAAATGATGAAAGAAATTTTTATTATTCGAGCAATCTATATACTTATATACTTTTTAGATATCGTTTATTATTTTATGAACTCATGAATCAAAATATAATTTTATTCATTAAAATACATTATATATATATATATATATATCAATAAAAGTTAAAATACAATAATAGCTTTTTCTCCTTTTATATTTAACAAACAATATTGCTATTTATATACCTTTTTTTTTGTAACCGATTTCATGAATTAGATCAACTAATAAAAGAATTTACACAATTTTGATTAATAAATTTTCAATTTCTAAAATTAGATCACAAAAGAAACATTTGTTTTCTCTTTCAAATTTTGATTAATCTTCATAGGAATGATTTGTCTTTAACTAGAACTGAGAGATAAACTTAATACGTGACATGATAAATTATATGTATATTAAAGAACTAGTAAAATTGAGTATATGGCTGGGCTTCTAAAAACCAAAAAGGTGTTATGCGGGTACACATGGGAGTGTTCATCAGTCCGTTCCATCGATTTTAGTTTAACTTTTATTAATATCAAATTAATCAAATTTTAAATTTAGAGAAATCAAATCAATATTTTTTATGAATCAAATCCAATTGAATTGAATTTTGTTTAATTTCATTTGAATTGATTTTTTTTAAATATATATTTTTAAAATTTTAATATTAATTATATTATTTTAATTATTACACATATAAAACTTATATACTAATTGTCTATGTATATGTAGAGTATATTCAATTTATTTTTAAATATAAAACTATATTTATATCATTTGCTAAAAAAAATACTTTTATTTAGTAAAAAATCAATTATTTTGATTAATTTGATTTGATCAATTTTAATTCTTCAAAATCAAACCGAACTCTAAATTAACCAAAAAAGTTTTAAAAAAATTGAAATCAAATCGAATTTTAAATTCAATTGAACTAAATTGAATCAATTGAGTCAGTTCAGTGTTTTTTACTCAAACCGATTATTGAACACTCCTGATATATAAACACAGTTTTCATTTGCAGAAAATTTCAATAAGTGAAAAGTTTATTTGACATACCTGTAACTGAAACGGTTATGATATCATGAATTTGATTGTATATTATCCAATTAAGTAGAATTTGATATTATTTTTTGCATAGAGAAACTATATATTAAATCTAAATGATTTATTATATAAAAAAACCATAAAATAGAATCATAACCATATGATTGGCTGAAGAAAAATTGTATCCCCTGTTAAAACCAAATTCATATAGAATTAAGGAAAGAAAAATATATAAAATAATAAAATAAATAACTCGGTGTTTAACCGAATGGGAAATATAAATCTATATATATGTTGAATTTGGAAAACTCACGGGTTTCTCTTGTTATGGATGTGAATATCAAATTAATGATTATATCTATTGAATTTAATTAATAAATTATTTTGTAGAGTAGAATTATGTAAAATCACATTATTTTTTTATTTTTCAACATCATATTTAGCAATATTATTATAATAAGTGATATCAAAGTCATAATTATATAATGCTGAAAATTATGAATATGATGCACTTGATGAAAAAATAATTTTAGCTTGTGGCAAAGTATTGTGAAACATATATTTGCACATCAAAGAATGTTTAAAGCATTGAATGAGAATAAGTCGACCACTATGAAAAATGATGATTGAAAAGGAGCTTCAATAAAAAAAATTATAAATATAAGTTATTTGGCTTTAGTTCTATTGGGTTTTGTATAATGAACACAATGAAAAAATAAAAAATTGAAGCGTACAAAACCCATAATGTATTTTGATTAGATTAACGAAATGAATGTGAAATCTTATCAATTCAAATAAGTAGAAAGGGAGTTTATACTGATAACACTTTACCTCAAATTTGAAGTCAGATTCAAACATTACCAAATGATGAATATTTTATGCAAATATCCACATGAACATACTATCTTCAAATAGAACAATATATTATCACTAAATTTTTTTTCTCTCTCTGAAATGTTTTCTAAAAACATAAATGTTTTTTTACTTTAGAAAACCTAAATACACACACATATATTAATCATTAAGACATTTATGTCAACTTTATATCTCAAAAGATACAGATAAAACAAAATAAATATCTAAATATTTAAAATAATTTCTCTAATTATCTTATCTAGTGAGAGCAGTAACATAATTTTACTTTTGGGTATGTTCTAAGTGTGCAACCTACAAATCCACACACTATTGTTTGTGACCTAAAACTTATTTCAAACCCACAAATCATAAGTGACTTTTAGCAAAATATCATAAATATTCAAATTATGTGAAGGTCATTAATTCAACATAACTTATATTACAAATAACATTATAATTCTTTTGCCACATTATATCTCAATTGAATATAAAGTATGAATCATGTCATCCTTGTATAATTCAATTATTTCTCAATCTCCAAGTAGATTGATGTACAATAACATTGATAATCTTTATTAATTCATTTCAGTATAGTTATGCAATTTATTTAGTTTAATTTATCGAGAGGCCTAAAGAATATTTCTCATAAATGCATGAAAGACAAATTTCTTCTAAATTACTCATATTTCTCTATTTCTTTATACAATTTACTTCATGTCCAATATCATTCTATATGATTATTGTATTAAAAATAATGTTAGACTATATGAAAACATGAAATTCATCATATTGGAATTCATGATAATTTTCAAGTTAGAAGGTTAGGCTAATACTATTGCATGAAAATCATTTATAAAAATTTATCTATGTTGTGTTCTCATAGTGGATCAATCCAATACAATATTTCTTAAATATGTATCTATGTGTTTGACTTAAAAAGAGTGCTAAATATTATATTCTCTTTGCATGATTTAAAACATAAATTTCCCTTGTAATTGAAAAATATAACAATAATGTCACTCACATGTCATTATAATAGAAATAAGGTAAAGAGAAGGTAATATACAAACATATTTAGCACTCCTCTTGACTTAATATACCATATCTATGACTAATACAATATAGTCATCAATCAAAATACATATTAGTTTTTATTTATTATTATCCCAACAATAATAACTGACTATGGACAATTTAGAATATAATTCTCTACGCTGAAAGTTTTTCCATCAAATCACATATTTAATAACTTTAAGCAGAATTAACTATTCATGAAATTTATCATTTAGTCATAACAATAATATAATAGAAATATTTAATAAAATACAATTATAACTTTAATAAAAAAATAATTTCCATTTTAAAAATTGACCTAAAGCACATAATTAACAGGCTTGCAGCGTAAAATACCATATACCATTAGTCTATGTAATAAAATAGAAGAGTTTTATTTGTTGAAATCATTTACAAACTACTTGTATTAAAACGCAATGTCAATTGAAGATAAATGAAGGTGTGTTTAATAAAGACCATCTTACTATTTTTAATAAATTGATTATTCAACTAACTAGCTTAGATTTGGAAATCCAAGGTAAACATTATTTTTGTATTCACTTCTTTTATCTTATGAAGGACTAACGACAACATTAATTATTGAAAAAATTATATTAAAAAATCATGCTCAAGATCAATATCATAATTGGACAATTCATAAAGAGAATAAGAGATTTATAATTTATAAATTTAAATTTCAAAAATTTTAAAAAGTTTTAAATTTAAAAACGAAATTATCATAGAAAAGTATATAATTAAATAAAAATGAGATAAAAATTGAACAAAAAATAAAAGTATCATTTTAATTAAGCTCCTGTAATTAGTTTTTAAATATTTCTTAAAAATTTATTTTAAATGATTTAAATAATTTATTATTTAAAATGTAAAAATTAAATTTTTAAGGAGAGATTGAAAGAAAAAATTAAAAATTAAAAATTTTATAGATTTAAATACAAAATTTAATTTCTTCATGTAAGAGTACATATAATAAATTTAATTAAGCAAAAGAAGTATTAAATTGAAAACAAAATAAAAGTTTCACCTTAATTGAGCTCATGTAATTAATTTTAAAATTTGTTTAAAGTTTTTATTTTAAATAGTTTATATTTTTTTTAAGGAGAGATTGAGAGATTTTATGAATTATAAATTGAATTTTAAAAATTTTATTTTTTAAAAACAAATTTAAAATTAGAAAAATTCATCATATAAAGTATATAATAAATTTAATTAAACAAAAATGAGATAAATTGAATAAAAATAAAGTATCATCTCAATAAATCTCATGTAATTAATTTTTTAAATATTTCTTAGAAGGTTTTTATTCTAAATAGTTTAAAATTTTTATTAGTTAAAATAAAAAATTAAATTTATAAGAAGATTGAGAGAATTTTGTTAAAAAATGAGAGATTGAGAGATTTTATGAATTGTAAATTTAAATTTATAAATTTAAATATAATATTAGAATTTATCATATAAAAGTATATAATAAATTTAATTAAGTAAAAATGAAATTAAATAAAAATTAATGTATCATATTAATTAAACTCTAAACTTAATTTTAGATTTGATTGAACTAATTGAAAAAGTATAAAAGTCAATTTAGTTTAAATCTGTACCTTACTAAATTTTGATTTTGACTTGAGATATAATTTAAACAAATTCATCAAATTAAAGTATGATTAACTTAATTTGAAAATTTGAATACGATTGAAAATCACATAAATATTTGAATTTTTTAGGTCATTAAACCAAATTTTTCTCATAATTTTTAAATAATTTAATATACAAAAGAAATTTACCACAAGTTTATTTGTTTTGATAATAATTATGATAAATTTAATTTTATTATGATAAACTCACATTTAAGATAAAATTAATATTATCACAGAAATTTGTATTATAATCAATAATTTTTTTTGTAATTACTGATTTGTTATCATTAAACATTATATATTTTTTGTACATTAGTTTAAATTTTGATATATGATTTGAATATAATTTTATATGCATTTAGTTCAATTGCTTATTTTTATTATATATAGTGATTTGCTTTAAAAAATAAATTATATTTAATTTATTAAGCATTTAAATAAAAATAATTTTTTAATCAAGTTTAGTTTTATGTGAAATTTGACTAAAAACAATTTTCATGAGAAAATTATTATTTTTCTTTATAAATTATGAGAAAATATTTCATAAATGATAAAAAAAATTTCAAATGCACATTTAAAAATTTAATAATAAATGACCCAACCCGACTGAAATATAAATTTTAAGAGTAAACCTAAAATTGACCCGAAATTATTTTTACATACATGACCTAATGACTGACTCAAACTCACATGAAATTCAGATGACTCAAACCTGATCCGATCCAAAATCACCTCAACCTTACTCGAAGATCACCTCTATTGGTATAGTAAAAATTGAAATAAATCTCTCTCTCTCTATATATATATGTACTATTTTAATTCAAATGTAAAGAAAGAAATTGTAATCGATTAGACTGCATTGTACTTGAATTATTTATTTATTTATTAGTTGAGATAAGAGAACATTCTTTTTACATTAGTCTAATACATTTAAGAATAAATTTTCAAAGAATTTTCAGGAAAAGTGAAGGTAATTGACAGTGAAAGAGAGTACTCAATTTATTTATTGTCCAAATAAAAATAAATCTGCAAACACAATATACATACATGATGCAAATGAAAAACGAGATTGGAGCAAGTATACAATAGGACAATAATGAAATTGATGGCGGAAGGAATACACAGGCCGTCTCAAAATTTCCGTGGTCATGGGGTCGACCAGAATAAGACCTGTAGTTCTAGAGGACGTATCGTGGACAAGTAGAGGTGCAGATGGTCTGGTCTAATAATAACTCTAAATTGGTTTAATTTTTGGTCCACTGATTTTGAATTTTTAGTTTTTCTGAATTTAAATAGGAACATCTTAGATTATTGATGTATCAGATCAGATTATCAAATCAAGATATATAAAAAAATTTAAATGATTTTCAAATTTCAAATTAGATTAAGTCACTCATAATTTAATTTTTTAAATATTTTCAATAATTTGAACCAGATCAAATTCGAGTTAATTTGAATTATATTAGGGTCATATCAATTCAAAAGGGTAAAAGGTTTAGTTTAATTTATACATTTTCAAGAATTATGTGAATATTTTTAACAATGAGAATCGAATCACCTTTGACTTATTTTGGATTAAACTATTTCATATGAATCTTTTGATTAAATTTAATTTGAAAATTTTTAAATTATTTTAAAAATTTTCTTTCATATTAGATAAATTTTTAATTGAATCAGAAATTGTACACTATATACCCAATCATCATTCTCTAATTATTTTTTAATTTAAAATAAAAATAGATAAAGAATGAGATTTTTCATTATTTTTTTTAATTTTCTTCTCCACTTCAATAAAATCTCTGATTATTATTATGTTATATCAATACAAAGCAGCATTTGAAAAGAGTCATTCTATTCTATTTACTGGTTAAGACCTGCAAAATATAAAAAGAGATGAAAGAAAAATCTGATCTGAATTTGAACATCCACTTTAATACTTAAATTAGATCAAGGTTAGAAAGGAATCAAAAGTGAATGAAAGGTATTTGATGATCAACATAGTTGGTTAATAAGGTTAGAAACTTTGGCTATTTAGAAATTTTTATTCTGAGTTCAATTATCTCTTTATAAACAAATTGACCTGATCGAGATAGATCAAACAACAAAGTTCAATAGTGCAATCAAAAATTTTAATTATCTCAAGTTAGATTATAAATATATTTTCATAATAATAATTAAAAAATTAATTATGCATATAAGTTAAAATTCTTTTGTAATTCTAAAATTTTTTCTATAAATAAGTAAAACAATTTTTTTTAAAGTAAATTTTTTTTTTTATAATTTAAAAACTTTTCTATAAATAAATAAAACAAAAAAAATATTTTTTCCTAAACTACCCTAGGCTATAGCCCCAGGTAGCTCCAAATAGTTCCCCCAGTAACAAAGCTTGACTCTATACTAACTAGACTTGAATCAAATCAATATTAACCAGAGTGGTTATCCTCCATTATCATAGATTAATAACCTGCAATTAAATTAAGAATCTGGGTCCCCTCAATAACCAAAATTGTAACATCCAATGCTATTGAATTGTTATCTTTTTTTTTTTTTAATCAACTTAGGCCAAAGCTACTTTTAGTCATTGCATTAATTTGCATATAGAGATTAAAGCATCTCTATTTTAGGAATTTTAACCGCAAAATAATTGTGGTATATACTTACTTTGTTTTAAAGTAAAATTATTCTATTTTATTTCATTAATAAAAATTATGATAAATTAATAAAAATCATTTTAATGTAAAATAAAAATTTTTTTAAAGTAATTATTGAATATAAAAAAGTAGAGTAGATTAACAAAAAAAATATTGTATTTAATGAAATATTAGCATATTATTTTTCATCTTTTATAAAACAATTACTCGACATAAAACTGTGATAGATTGATGAAAAAATCATTACATTTTTATAAAAATAAATATATATTTTAAAATAACTACTTAATATAAATATACTAATAAATCAGCAGAAAATATCATTATACTTCGGAAAAAAGATGATCATATAAAATTCTTAAAGTAGTATTTATTATGGTTGGTTGGTTGTTAAACATATATAACAAGTTGCTTTCAAAAAAAAAAAAAAACATATATAACTAGTTATAAATCACTTTTCTAAAATGCTATTACTAATTTATTAGATATCAAGTAATCTTAATTAATGATCAAGAATAAAAGTATAAAATCTAATGATCAATAATATCAAATTATGTAGGTCCATGAGACGTATGGTGAAAGGATTCCACTTGAAGATTGTAAGTATTTAATGTGACGTGCGCACTACGTGACGCGTGTACCTAACAATGAAATATTTCTTCATGTAGACGAATACTCCAACCGACATGCTAAGTATACACACGTTCATTCCTTTATAAATATATTTAAATTTTTTGGATAATAATAATAATATATAGAAAGTTTAGGATTTTCTGATTTTTGTCTTGAGAGGCAATCTAGAAGGGTTTTCTGTTTTCTTTGTGTTTTTTTTCCATGCATGCATTAATAATTAAAATAAAGTGATAAATAAGATAATTACTATTTTTATTTGTTTTTGTCAAATATTAGTGCTATTATTGTTTGACATTTGGTTCGAGTCGAAGGATGCCGCTCACAAACTTATTAGCGATATTAATACTTGTCATGTGAGACACATCTAGGGCAGGTAGCGAAGAACTCCCTATATATATATAGATATAAACAATTAATTTTTGTTATTATTATTAAATAGATTGACACAGAATAATACTAATATTTGGAGTGTCAACCAATATTTTAAAAATCAAATCATATAATTGCTCGATTTTTTATTTGATTTATTTAATTAATCTAGTCCAATAAATTAATTTTTAAAATTTTTAAGATACAATAAATGCATCTTAAGTGAACTATATAATTAATATTATTTATTGATGATAAATTTCCCTCAATAATTATGTGTATTCTCAATATAAATTTAAATTTTACTAAAGATTATTTTGTTTTATTTATTAATCTCATAATAAAATACATCTCAATATATATATATATATATATATGAATTTTATAATTTTAACTTTATTGAAATGTATTTATTATGTCTTAACTTAAAATAAACAACATTTTTTTTCTTCAAAAAAGCTTAGTTCGAACAAACACACATAATAATGCAATAGATGATAACTAATATGAAAAAAGTTAATTTAGTCAGTAAGCACAAATTTAATTTAATTCTTGAAATCATATTTTTATTTCTCTGTAATTTCTTAATCCTGATGTACATAATTTATTTTTAGCTATAATAAATTTAGTATATATAATTAGTTATGATTTTAAAAATTATTTATGATTAGTGTTTATCATTTATCAAACTAATATTTCGACAAATAAACAATTAAAAGTTGTATTGTTGTCATATTACATGACTTAATTAAAAATTGTAAATAGTTAACTAGAAAAAAATATAAAAAAATGAAAATACACATAAGAAAAAAAAATACTTAAAGAATTAGTTATTCATCTAAACTAAATACTCTTGTATTTTAAAAATAACTTAAAATAGCTTAATTTATAATATAAAAAAGTAAGATGACATTTTATAGTTAAGAATTTATAACATTTATCATTACAAGCAAGTAGTAACTATGTTGTATTACAACAAAAGCTATATTGTATTACAATTAGCAAATATTGACATGTCTTGAAATAAAAATAGCAATTGATCTGGATTAAAATAAGTCATCCATCCGTGTGATAATACGTGATATGAGAATCCTATCATACAATTGATCAAAATGAATTGTGAATCCACGTGGTTGCAAGATAGGGCATCTCATCAAGAGATTGTTTGGTTTAGCAATAGTGGGTTGTGAACAATTATCAATCAACGATCGACATTCAACTACAAATGATTAATAATATAAAATATTTAATAATTTATATTATAAGGGTTGAGACATTCATCACAATTGTCTAGGGATGACAATGAGACAAAAATTATACACTTCTTATTGTAATTCACCCCTGATACATTTGAAAATCCCACTCTTTTTTTCTTGTGAGATAGGGATGGGATTGCACCCCCATCCTACGGGTTCTACGGAAAAATCTTAAAATGGATTATTGTGAAGATCCAAACAAAATTAAATATATTTTTTTTTATGAATTTTATATTTATTAATTATATATATTAATATTTTGTGTATAATTATATATTTTTATATATTTATTAGTTTATAATATAAAATATTTTTATTTTATAATTTAATCAATTATAATTTTTTTAAAAAATAATTTAAAAATAAAAAAAAAATTGTCTTGCATACAATTATCGTAGAAATCAATAGAGGGAAAATTTCCCCTAACAGGGCAGATCAAAGATGAGGGATATCTCCACCCCATTACCATCATATTGTTACGCTCCTGTTATCCTTTGAGATAAAATCTAATTAAATTTGAAACCCAAAAAAGGCCATATGACCCGCTATAAATGCACATATAATAAATAAGGGTGATAGTTGGATCCGTTACTATGAAATTATTTAAAATTAAATTAAAACTCATATGATTAAAAATAAAAAATCAATTTCGAATTGAAATGAGAAAATATTTGTCTCAAATTGAATCGATTTTTAATTCGGTCCAGTTCAAATATTTAAATATTTTGAAATTTTTTTTTTAAAGTTAAATTTATAAAAAAAATTCTACATATATGCATATGTATTTAAAAATTAAATTTATAAAAAAAGAGTTTAGATCAATTTAGTTATTCAAAAGAATAAAAATTAATAATCAATATATCTCAAATTATTATTTTGATTTGAATCGATTTAGTTATTTTTAAATATTTTTTGATGCTGTTAATTGATCTGATTTAGTATATCAAAGATCTATACTCACTCTAACAAGAAGCTCAACTATTCCACGTATATAAGAGCTCAATAGAAAAAAAAAAAAATTCTTCTTCATTTTTTTTTTACTGAAAATCACTTACAAAGTTTTAAGCATCTTTACTTATGAAACTTGAACTAAGTTGAGTATTGAAATGCCAATTTTGATGATCAGTCGAACACTCTACCTCATTTACTCTTTTATATGCAAACTCCATAGACTTCTTCAAGCAAATTTTAAGTCCAACACTTAAAATTCACCCTTCTCAGTACCTAATATAGAAGGCAAAGTTATATTAAAAAAAAACAAATATAATAATAATAATAATAACAATAACGTACCGCCACTGCGTAGTGGGAATCTCTGTTTTACCACAACAGAAACAGATTGATTATTTAGACGCAAAAGACAAAATCTGAATTGACATTAAAAAGAATATAAAAGAAGCAATTAATTGTTAGTGGGCTAAAAAGGTTAAAAAAAATGAACGCAGAGCAGGAATTTCTACGCACACCACAACGTGACGCAGCATCATCATTACTATACTATGAAAAAGTAAGCAAAATATTTTCTATTTGGTTTGGATCATCTCATTTCTCAAATCAAATCACTTCACTTCTAAAGACCCATTAACCACGAGTCAAAGTCATTGCGTCCACTCCCCACAATTCTTACTATTTTTAAATTGCTCACAATTATTTTACTTTTTATCCCATCAGGAATCTAGAAGATTTCTCATGTTCTAATCCCTATTGTTTTTTTAAGACTAATAGCATCGTTATCATATTCATTAATATGTAAACATGAATGTTGAGGTGAATTATTAAATAGGTTTTTGATAGTTTATAATAGTTCAAGTTGATTTGTAAAATGTCTACTTTCATACAATAAATGGTTTTTTTTTTTTTTCCCTCATCCACAACGGATGCAATTTTCTATTCTGAGCCGTCAGGATATATTCCTTGTTGTATGTACAACGAACGGATGCATCTCATAATCCTCCATTACATCACGACGTTTACATTTATATCCAACTAGTTAGAATAACTCAGGCATTATTGCTGGTAATAAAAATTTTTAAAATGCAAGAAAATTATAAGATACATTAAAAATATAAGAAAAAAACTAATATTTGATTTATTGAGATAAAAATTTTCAAAACTCTTGTAAAGAATAATTTTTAACTTAAATATATAACACAAATTTTTCAAATTAAAATATATATGAAGTAAAAAAAAAAAATTTAATGTTATACGGTTCAATCCTTCAAACTTTGATTTTATACTTGCAAAATTCAAAATAAAATAAAATTAAAAGGTAGAAAAATCAACCAAATATGAATAGTAAATTTTTATAGTGTAAATATGGAATTAAAAAAAAATATCAAAAGCAAGGGAAAAAAAAGCCACAAATACAAATTTAAGAGGATCCACATCTGAGGAAGAAAACCAAATCAGGAAAATGAAACTGATAAGCAAGTCTATTGCTGAGAAGGAAAAACAAATAAGCAGCAATCAAACCAACTCCAGAATAATTTTCATTAAAGCAAAAATTTATTCGAACAAAAATAGCAGTAATCAAGCCATTCAACAGGAGATCAAATAAATAATTATTTCTGAGTTCACACCATCTATAAAATAAATTCAGATAGATATGAATCTCTTTCTGAAGAAAAGTGGCTCCAAGAGAACAATACATGTGGTGATTGCAAATTTTGTCATCTAAAAATTAAGAAAATAAAATGAATTTCAGAATGTGTTACACCCTAAAATGTTTAAATTGCACCACCAACATATAATTTCAGAATGTGTTGCATCTGCTCTATATTTGGATCTAAATATGACGTTGACTTATCCATGTTAAATGTATTGATTCTAGCTAATTTTAGTGGATATCAATTTAGCTAAGTTAACTTGGGTTCTAGATTTCTAGAATTTTTCCCAGTTCCAAGGTTTGTCGACTTATTCGAGAATTTAGGCTGCACTTTGAAATTCTCTTATTGTTATCTCGGCATCGTCAAAGATCCACCTTGGATACCATATTTAAAATAGTATAATTTCACACACACACACCCATATATATATATGAGGAAGATATATTAACTTTATATATTCCTTCAAAAAAAAACTTTATATATTTAAATCATCATATATCTCAATAAATATGACTAATTGCATCTACAAAATGTTGAATTATTCAATTCAACATTAATGAGTAAGCTTAGCTCAAACAAATGACAACCGATACTTTATTTTAAATTAAACTGTTTTACAAACCTAGAAAATAGAATCTAATGTCTAATTCAAATGAGTAGTGATCTAAAAAATTTTAAAAACGTAATATCCTCTATTTTATAGCTAAGTTACAGAAATTATGTAAACTACTGCTTTGGATAAGTTACCATTTAGATAATTTAACATTTAGTAACAAATAAAATAAAAATATATTTTATATTTTAAAAATAAATACATATATGCATATGTATTAAAATTAAATTTATAATATATATATATATATATATATATATATAATACCGGTTATGAATAATGGTTCGGTTTGATATAATTTGGAGATTTTCATATCTTGAGAAGCTGATGGTTGAAAAGTTAAAAAGGAGAGAAAATTAAAAAGAAGAATAAGCGTAAGAGATGTAATGAGAAATCTTTCTTTTCTGGCAGTAATGAGATGTAATCGCTTTGTTGTAATGAAAATTACAATTGCATTGTTGATTACAACGAACTGAAGTATACCAAACAAAGTAATGAATGAATTATATAGTAATGTTTTTTTATAATATCGTTAAATAATGTGACATAATCCAATAATAAATAATAATTTAATTTAATCTAATGATATCTAATATTATCTAACTCAATGGTGGATAATAATTAATGATAAATTATTAATTATGATATTATATTGTAATAACGTAGATGACACTCTAGTATTTATCTAAAGTAATGGACCATGTAATGTAATGCGTATTCCATTACATAATCCATTACATCATGCCAAACTGGCCCTTAGATTATATGTCAGTTGACTAAAATTTTAAATTATATATATTTAATAATTATTTATAATAATTTTTTGAAAATAAAAATTATTTAAAATGATAAAATTCTACAAATAATAATAAAATTATTAATTAAAATACTAAAAACTATATTAATTATGATATTATAATGTAACATCATATATGATATTATAGTATTAAAAATAAAATAATTTTTAATTGATTTAAAAGGAAATAGACAGTCAATCCCTTTAATCTTCATGTTTTAATATGTAATATTTTTAAAATTGAATTGATAAGTAAATTAATTAATTGATCGGTTCTCAAATCAGCTAGTTTGATAGATTTAATAGGTCATTTTTAAAATAATTTTGAAATAGATACATATGTATATATATATATATAATTCTTAAAAATAGTTAAAAATTAAAAAGATATACTATGATAAGTTAATAGTGTAATTTTTAGAACTATTTTTAACATTTTAAATTTGAGTAAAATAATGTAATTTTTAAATTTTGAAATTTTTCATAAAATGACGTAATTTTAAGTTAAATTGGTTTAATTATTTTGATCACTTTTTTTACTTTAATTTTTATTGATTTTTAATTAATTGGTATTTAACATTTAATCAAACTAAATCATTGATCAATTTTTAATTTTATCTATCCTATTGATTGTTCTGATTCAATTATGAAAACATTGCTAATATATGTGAGCCTCCTCTTTAAGATTTCTCTACGATTTTTGGCTATTTGATCTTTAATATTTTTATAGTTTTATAAAACAATTCATGTAAGAAAATTCATTGTTGTCTTTTATGATAATATATGCAAATATGGTATGATATCTTTCTCACAATAAAATTCATTTTTGTCTTTTTATAATAATGTATAAAAATGTGGTATGATATCTTGCTCACAAAACTATAAAGTTGTTCTTTCCCATTCGACTTCATTGTTATTGAGCTAAGACAAAAACCAGACAACTAAATACTAAAACAAAATGGTTAAATCAAATTAATGAAATAGACTAATTACTTTAAACTTATAAAACTAATGATTACCCAAATCAAAATCATGTGTGTATACACAATTTATTGAACACAAATATTATTATTATTATTATTATTAAATGAATATTATATTATGGCTCCTAAAATTTTCACTTTTTTTAGATTTAACTTTTCAATATGTTGTACAATTAGTTTAAAGATAACATCTCCTCCAATCTCAATTTAGTCATAATTGGAAACCCTAGCTATCTATTTTCTCTAAAAATAATTCATTCGCTTTAGTATTTTAGGGCTATCATCAACATATTCAACCGGTGACAAATCTATTTCTTTTAATAAAGTGGGTTGTTCCTACTATATTTGTTAGTCTTCTTTTGTTTTATTTCTTTTAAGAGTTTTTATTTTAGTGTTGTTATTTTATTTCTTTTTATAAGAGTTTTTATCTTTTTTTTTTGAGAATTTTGGTGATTTGAGATCAATTATTTAGTAATATAAGATGATATATTATTAAGTATCATCTTTCAAATCTGTTCTAACGTACTATATGAATTTCAGTTTATATCGCACTATAACACCATATTTAATGAAGATCTTCATAATTGATATAGATGTAGAGTCATCGAATGGTGAAAATAAAATCATGATTTTGAAATTAAGTCAATGTGTATGTATTAGTTGTGTTGATAATCGAGTTCTCATTAATACTTTAAATCATAATATTATTTTTTTGTAGATGTCGCATGACTATTTATGAATGAAAATATTTTTTATTATTCTAAAAAAACATCTTAATCATAAGTGGACGTGGATTTGGTTAGATAGTTTTCTTTTATTGTTTCTTTGTTTTTTCTTATTTATAATGTAAAATAATTAAATCATTTTAATTAAATTTTAACTATTAAGAAATATCAAAACGAATCAAATGAATAATATTTATTTCTGACTTAAAATTAGCATAATTAATAATTCCGTATTAGAGATATGAAATATATAAAGATTCGAATTTCTGATCCCTTACTCTTACATGAAACTTAATAAAAATGTAGGAATATATTGTTTTCTCAAAATAAACTCTTCCCCTTATTTTTGCCTCCAAATCTAACAGACCAACGGTGCTTTTACAGCTCAGGGCTCCTTCAACCATAGAGGCGAAACCAAGAAACGACGCGTAATCCCGCGTTTCAATTGTCCATAATAGTATACCTTAGGCGCACGAGCCATTCTGCATAGTTATGGATCTTCAACTCCAATCTTTAGTTCGCTTGCTTCAATACTTTAACACCCACAATTCAATCCACAAAGGAAAACAGCTCCACCTCTTCTTCTTCAAAAAGGGTCTCATTAACTCCACTACTTCACTCGCTAACCGCTTTCTGCAGATGTACGCTCGGTGCGGCAGTATAACCGACGCTCACAAACTGTTCGACGAAATGCCAAACAGAAACTGCTTTTCTTGGAACACCATGATTGAAGGCTACATGAAGTCTGGAAACAAGGAAAAATCGGTAGAGTTTTTTTCTTTGATGCCTCATAAGAATGATTATTCGTGGAATGTGGTCATTTCAGGGTTTGGGAATGCAGGTGATGTGGGTATTGCTAGGAGATTGTTTAATGAGATGCCGAGGAGAAATGGGGTTGCGTTGAATTCCATTATTCATGGTTATGTGCGAAATGGGTGTTCGCAAGAAGCTGTTAGGATGTTTAAGGAATTGAATTTCGCAGAAAAATCGTGTGGTGATGTGTTTGTGTTGGCAACTGTTATTGGTGCTTGTGCTGATTTGGGAGCTATTGAATGTGGCAAGCAAATTCATGCCCGGATTATAATTGATGACCTGGAGTTTGATGCAGTGTTGGCTAGTTCGTTGGTTAATTTGTATGGAAAGTGTGGTGACTTAGATAGTGCAAATTGTGTTTTGAATATGATGGATGAAGTGGATGACTTTTCTTTATCAGCACTTATCATGGGCTATGCAAATTGTGGTAGAATGAATGATGCTATGAGAATATTTGCTAGAAGAAGTAATGCATGTATTGTGGTATGGAACTCTTTGATTTCTGGGTATATTAACAATGATGAGGAAATAAAAGCATTCATGGTTTTCAAGGAAATGCAGGAAAATGGCGTTAAGGTAGAATCTTCCACAGTAACAATTATTTTGAGTTCTTGCAGTAGATTGGGGAATGCTGAACATGGTAAACAAATACATGCTTATGCTTGTAAAGTTGGATTTGTTGACGACATTATGGTTGCTAGTGCCTTTATTGATGCATTTTCCAAGTGTGGAAGTCCTGATGATGCTTGCAAATTGTTCAGTGAGCTTAAAGCCCATGACACAGTCTTGCTCAACTCCATGATCACAGTATATAGTAATTCTGGTAGAATAGAAGATGCAAAACAGATCTTTAAGGGAATGACTGGTAAAAGTTTGATTTCATGGAATTCAATGATAGTGGGACTTGCTCAAAATGGTTGTCCAATTGAAGCACTGAATCTCTTCTGCGATATGAACAAACAGGATTTGAGGATGGACAGGTTTAGCCTCGCTAGTGTGATCAGTGCCTGTGCTGGTATCTCTTCACTTGAACTTGGTGAACAGGTTTTTGCTAGATCGACTATCATCGGCCTTGAGTCTGATCAGGTTGTTTCCACCTCCCTTGTTGATTTTTATTGCAAATGCGGTTTTGTTGAAAATGGGAGAAAACTATTTGATGCAATGATCAAATCTGATGACGTCTCTTGGAATTCAATGTTGATGGGGTATGCTACAAATGGTTATGGATTCGAAGCACTAGCACTGTTTAATGAAATGAAGCATGCTGGTGTGAGGCCAACGGATATTACATTTACAGGGGTTTTATCTGCTTGTGATCATTGTGGATTGGTGGAAGAGGGGAGAAAATGGTTTAATGTCATGAAATATGACTATCATATTGATCCAGGAATTGAGCACTATTCCTGCATGGTTGATCTTTTTGCTCGTGCTGGTTGCCTAGAGGAAGCAATGAATCTTATTGAGAATATGCCATATGATGCAGATGCCAGCATGTGGTCATCTCTGTTAAGGGGTTGTGTAGCTCATGGGGATAAGGATCTTGGAGAAAAGGTGGCACAGCGAATCATTGAGCTTGATCCTGAGAGTTCGAGTGCGTATGTGCAGCTATCTGGCATATTTGCTACCTCTGGGGACTGGGAAAGCTCAGCTCTGGTCAGAAAGGTAATGAGAGAACATCGAGTGAAGAAGTATCCTGGTTTCAGTTGGGCAGATTGAATAAGATATTTGGAAGGTGGGTCATCAGAGGACTTTCATCTTCATCCGGAGAAATTCCTGTTTTTGAAGATGTCTTCATGGGTGCTGTCGCACTCATTAAATGGAAAACTTGAAGAGAATATGCCATTTTGGGGTACCTCTAGTTCCAAAATCACTGCTTAATTGTGTCAAGCTTCTTCATCTAGACTATGAACCATGCTTGTTCTCATGCTGCAGCCATCGTGCTTTATTTCTCTGCCTGCTTGGCCAGTTCAGGCAAGTTGGCCTGCAGTTTCCTTCTATGATTTTGTAGCTGTCACCTTACGTGATGAATATCATAATTTATTTGAGCATGATGAACAAGTTAGCTTCTAATACAAATCAAAATTCTGGGTTCCCCATTGGAGTCAGAAAGTATTATTGGAAAGCTCTCGACAGGTTTGCCTCAAATTGTAAATGAATGATGCCTTAGTTTCCCTTTACAGCCATTCACAGTTACTATGCCTGGACCTGGAGATGAGAAAAGGAAGGTATACACCTTGAAATTATGAAGGCCGAGATTTGACAGATCAAACAGTGTTGCAATACAAAGTTAGACTAAAAAAACTTTGTGCGGTTAAATTTTAGTAGTCCATAGATTTTTTCCTATATAAAAGCTCAAGTATGCAGCTGCAGGAGGATCCTATAACATGCTGAGATATGGATATTTGATGTCTTGAAATTGAAATAAGATACTTAAGGACATTACTTCCGTTATGGATTTGCAGCTGGGAAGTTCATTTCTAACTCTTCTTAATGTTAAAATTATTATCTATAAAATTTTTATTGTTAAATTTTGAGGAAGACCGAAGATTTCTTCCTGGGAAGTTCAAATGAGTTCTGGTTTTTATTTATTTATAAAATTATTATCTATAGCAGCCTAAGAATGAACGCCAGCTTGCAGTTAAACTGGGGGAAGTATAAGATATTTCAAGGTTAACTAGTTTGATTAAGTGTGGCGGGCTTTATTATTATTATTATTATTATTATTATTTCTTTTATAGTTCATTAAGATAAAAAGGTCCTCAGTGACACCTTCTAGCTGGAAATTGTTTCCCTAGACATTGACACAGGCAGAGTTTTTAACTTTATGATGTGTAAAAAAATGCATTCTTTAGACATTGATACAGACCAAATTAAGTTGTTTTCTCTACCTTCAAATAAGCTCGCGTGTCAACTGAGATGAAATCATCTTCAATCTATTTTAATAGTGCATTGCATTATATATATATATATATATATATATATATATATATATATATATATTTCAGAGTGTTTACTCAAGAATGAAAATCAAGTGAATAATTATTGGGTTAATTTTATTTTCCTCATGGAGCTTACTAAAGTACATCACAAATTGTTCAACTGGCAGAACTACAAAATGTAACCTAATAAAGCCCTTGATCTGTTTGTTGGACGACAGCTGAAATGTGCCACCCCGCTCCACTATTCCTATCCATCATTTAGATACCTCGTCTTGCAACCTTAAGCCTGGGAAGTTTTCAACTAACTCGTTCCCACGTACTTAGAATAGGGCGTTAGTAGGTATGGATTCTCACAATGTGAATAACAATGCCGCGGGAAGGGAGTATTAAGATATTTTATTTTGCAAAAAGTGTATAGGATATAATTCTTTTTTTCATTCATATTTATTTATTTATTATCATATTTATTTAATTTAAGACATTTTTTGGTCACCAAATGAAATCTCAATAGATAAACGCAACATATCTGAAATTACAATGGCTAGCCACGTGGGGCAAACATCAAAATGATAACAAGACTCTTTAGTAGCAAGAGCCTTAGCAGCAGCAGCATGAGTTGCAAAATTAACTTTCCTACTAATGTGTTTTTAAAAAGAATTCAAAGTACTAGATGCTGTAACAATTTTTGTGTGAGCTAATATTAATTATTAGTTTATTTTATAAAATGAACTAAATAATATATTTTATTGATTAGTGGGTAAGTCCAATTAAAATAGTGATAAAATGAGTTATGAGTTTATGACACCTTTAGTGGGTCAATATGGAAGACGGTCGATATACGCCTATTTTAACATGAACCTATGATGTGTGATCTTGTTAAAATTTATTATAAATAGACTAAGTCCTCACTTCTACCTTTATAATCCTAACCTAATTGCTACACTCATTGTAGTCGTCTTGCGAGAAGATCAAAGAAAGGAAGACTTAGCTTTCATATTCAGTTCTTCTAATATGTTTCTTAGTCTTTAACTTCAGTGGACATAATTATGACTCACAACAATATCGAATCTACTGTTCAAACAGGTACACAATTTATTTCCGCTTAACTATTAAATGATGTTCTAAATTCATGTACTAGATCCTAAATTTTTACATGTGATATCAGAGTTTTGAGATTGTATATAATTTAGAACCCTAAATATTTTGTATTGATAACAAAAAAATTTTTTTGATGATCGATTGAGGTATCCTAGGCGTTGTTGTATCGCCTTTGATATATTTAATTTGCTTCTACTGTCACAAACTATTATATTAGCTTAGACGGTTGGTGATGCGTGTTGGTCGCATAAGAAGTCACGGGTCTGAAACCTGCGTTGGCCAAAAACTTTTCCGTTTCTGGCAAAATTTTTTTTTCTTCTTCTCTTCTGCGATTCAGTCCATAACCCAATAAACAAAACCTTCTTTTTGTTTCCAAAACCTACTGCGCAAAAGGGCGGCACGCCCCCCATGATCAACTTCTTATGCCAACAGGTAAATACCCATCTTTACTCGAACTCAAACATCATTTTTTGTCCCTTTTTTTTGTTCCGATTTCGCTCGAAAAGATCGGCTTCAGATGTCGACAAGTACACCAATCAAAACAAAAAAATTGGAGATTGAATGATTCTTGATTTTATGTTGATTGTTGCTGTGATGTTTGGTTTGTGATTGTGTGAGTTGTTGGTTGTTGGTGTTATTAGTGCGCGAGATCGGCAAAGACGCCCTGCCAAACAAAGATTGGCGACTGTGTGGTGCAAGAAAAAACAAATTTCTGAAACCGGGATGCGTGTCGTGGGTCTCAAACCCACGACTGCAAGACTCAAACCCTTGTGCTCAACCAACTCGACTGAATGAATCATCTGTTAATTTCTTATGCAAACAAATATTTAGATAAGCAAGCTATATTTATGTTCATCATAGTATACTTTAATTTTATTTCCATGATTATTAATATATAAATATATAAATATTTAGGTAATTTATATATAGTTAATTGTTAGTTTATTATTTAATGATATTAATTTTGTGATAAAATTAAATAAATAAATAATAAATATTTATTTTGCACATATATGAGAAAATAATCATGTGCTTAAAATTTAGATATATTGTGTTTGGTACCTTGTATATTTTTGAAATATATATTTGTGTTTGACATGTATTTTAATTGGGTTTTTATAAATCTCTAATTAAAAATAATTTTATGGGTTGATATGAGTGTTGCTGTCAAAGTGGGACATCTATTGAAATTCGTAAAGTTATTTTTAATTTTTGCGAAGAGATAATTCTGAATTAATATATATAATAACTAGCCCAAAGAGGGTTATTAGATGCATTGATTTTGGAAGTGCTTGTTGGAATGAAACTATTTGTGGTTAGAGTTGCATTAGTCTAGAGAGTGTCTTCCCAAAGGGAATAAATTTTTTGAAAACTGGTGTGATCTCGATTGTGTACTTCATAACTATAAATTTTATTGCACGTACATGTTTTGCTCAAAAGGGAATATGTAGTGATGTCAGAATTTTCTAGAATGTGTAAATTATAACTTTAATTTTGTACATAGCCCAATTCTAATACATGCTTTTGTTTTATTACAAACAGTCTCATTTAGTCTCAACAACAGTACTGCAACTGTTGAACTCTTGACTAGTACCAACTTTAAGATGTGGAAAGATAACATTTTGTTTGTCTTAGGAATGGGTGAGATAGATTATGTCCTTTATGAAGATGAGCCTACTAAACCCACCCGTGAAAGCAATATCAAAGAAAAATAATTACATGCCAAGTGGGAGAGATCGAATCGTCTCAATCTTATGGCCATGAGAAAAACTATTCCTGAATACCTTAGGAGTAGTATGCCCACTAATGTTACTGCTAAAATTTTTCTTGCTGCTGTAGAAAATAAATATTTTGTATCCAATAAGGCTGAGGCTGGGACCCTAATGAGTCAGTTAACCAGTATGAGATACAACTATAGTGGGAATATGAGAGATTACGTTCTAAATATGGTTCACCTCCAAACCAAACTTAAGGGTCCTAAACTTGAGATTTTTGATGAACTTATAGGTCACCAAGCCTTAAACACTCTGCCTTCTGAATTTAGCCAAATCAAGACTGCCTATAACACCCAAAACACTACCTGGACCATTAATGATCTTATAACCAAATGTGATGTTGAGGAAAAGAAAATGAAGAAAGAAAATGGTGAGGTTGTCATGCTATTGACAATCTAGGGCTGATCCTAAAAAGGATAAAGGTAAGTTTAAACCTAATTATTATGTTCATAAAAGGAATCAAAATTGTAAATGACATCGTAGGAGTCAGACCAAGAAGGGAGGAGATTTTGGAGTTGTCCACAAAAGTAAGGTGAAATGTTTCTTTTGTCATAAAGAAGGTCATAAGAGAAAAGATTGTCATCAATTCACAGCTTGACTAAAGAAGAAAGAAGAAGAAGGTATTCATTTAGCTTATTGCTTTGAATCTTATATGGTTGATGTACCACAAAATTTTTGGTGGCTTGATAGTGGTGTAACTGTTTATGTTGCTATTACCTTACTGGGGTTTATAAGCAAACGAAAGCCAAGTGAAAGAGAGTCCAAACTTAGAGTTGGAAATAATTTGGAGATAAATGTCGAGCAAGTAGGAGTAGTTAGGTTAATATTGAAATCTGGATTTTGTCTAGTTTTAGAAAATACTTTTTATGTTCTATCTTTTATGAGAAATTTGGTTTTTGTTTCTATTTTGGATAAAATTGAATATCGCTTTGCCATTGGTAATGGAAGAGTTAATATGTTTTCAGATTCTAAATTGATTAGTGAGTGTGTTTTGTTCAATAATTTATATAAATTGTGTTTGGATGATGTAAGAGATTGTGAACCTTCTTGTGAAACTAATGTTGTGGCCAAACGATCATTAATTAAAGAAAAATCATTTTCATGCACAAACGTTTAGTTCATATATCTAGAGAAAGAATTAGAAGACTAGTAAAAGATGACATTCTTCCTTTACTTGATTTTGAAGATCTAGATGTTTGTGTAGATTGTATAAGGGGTTAATTGACTAAGAATAAAAAGAAAGGTGCTAATAGAAGTTCAGATCTTTTAGAAATTATTCATACTGATATCAGTGTACCTTATTCATCTACTATTTGTGGCAATAAATATTTCATTACCTTCATTAATGATTTTGCACATTATGGCTATTTATACTTAATAAAGGAGAAATCAGATGTTATTGAGATGTTCAAGATTTTCAAAACTGAGGTTGAGAAACAATTAGGAAAAGTCATTAAAATTATGAGGTCTGATCATGGGGGTGAATATTATGGCAAAAATAATGAGACTGGTTGACATATGGGAGAGTTTGCCAAATATTTGCAAGAATGTGGAATAGTTGCTCAATATACCATGTCTGGTAGTCCTAAACAAAATGGTGTCGCTGAAAGGAGCAATTGTACTTTAAAAGATATGATGAGAAGCATGATGAGTAGATCTAATTTACCCGAATTCTTATGGGGTAAGACTATTAAAACTGCCCTTTATATTTTGAACCGTATCCCTAACAAATCTGTACCAAAAACACCTTTTGAGTTGTGGACTGATAGAAAACCTAGTTTGAACCATTTTCGTGTTTGGGGTTATCCTACTGAGGTTAGAATATCTAATCCAAATGAGAAAAAGACTGACCCTAGAACTGCCCGTTGTTACTTTATTGGGTACCCAGCCTATTCTAAAGGATACAAGTTTTATTGTCCTACACGTGGCACAAGGATTGTAGAGTCTATGACTGCAAAGTTTTTTGAGATAGATGTTGTTGATCTAGATATTTCTCAATCGCATGTTCGTGGTGTACAAAATAAAAATGCAACCATTCCTTCACCTTTATCTCTTGAAAGAATTATAAGGGTTCCTGTTCATATAGGTGGTGATGGTGAAGGTGCATATGATCTTCCTCCTCCTATTGAGAATCCTCCGGAGCTTATTGTAATTGAATCATTACTTGTTAGAAGGTTTGTTAGGGCGAGAAGGTCGGTAATTCTAGATGATTATAAGTCTATCTTAGTGAAGGTGATTATAATATATGTCATGTTCTTGATCCTATATCTTATGATGAGGCTGTTAATAGTGTTTATTATGATTTGTGGATTGATGTTATGAAAGATGAGATGACATCAATGAATCATAATGGAGTTTGAAAACTAGTGGAACTTTTTTCTAATAATAAACCCATAGGTTACAAATGGGTATTCAAAACTAAGAAAGATTCTAAAGGAAAGGTTGAGAAGTTTAAAGCTAGATTGGTTGCTAAAGGGTTTACACAACATAAAGGTGTTGATTATAATAAGACTTTTTCCCTTGTTTCCTCTAAAGATTCCTTTAGAGTAATTATGGCCTTAGTTTCTCATTTTGATTTAGAGTTGCATCAAATGGATGTCAAGATGACATTCTTAAATGGTGATTTGGGTGAGGAAGTTTACATGGTGCAACCCAAAGGTTTTAAAGAAAGTGGTAAAAAACACTTAGTTTGTAAGCTGAAGAAATCTATTTATAGTCTTAAACAAGCTTGTCGTCAATAGTATCTTAAATTTGATGAGGTAGTCACTTCACTTGATTTTATGAAAAATAAGATAGATAAATGCATTTACCATAAGATCAATGGAAGTAAATTTATATTTCTTGTTCTCTATGTTGATGATATTTTATTGGCTAGTAATGACATGAGGATGATTTGTGATACTAAACAGTTACTCTCTAAGACTTTTGATATGAAAGATCTTGGAGAGACATCTTTTGTCTTGGGTATTAAGATTCATCGTGATCGGTCTCGTCATTTGTTGAGTCTTTCTCAAAGGGCCTATATTGATAGTGTGCTCAGTAGAATCAATATGAAATCTTACAAAGGTGGTGATACTCTGGTAGTAAAAGGAGATAAATTTAGTAAGGAGATAAATTTAGTAAGGAGCAATGCCCTAAAAGTGATATAAAAAAACAAACCATGATTAATATTCCTTACGCAAGTGTAGTTGGCAACTTAATGTACGCCCAACTGTGTACAAGACTAGATATTACATACATTGTTGGTGTTCTTGGTCAATATCTTTCTAATCCTGGGTGGGATCATTAGGTAGTTGCCAAGAAAGTAATGAGATACTTGCAAAAGATGAAAGATTATGTGCTCGTTTATAGGCGGGTGGATGATCTTGAAGTAGTGGGGTATTCAAACTCTGATTTTATAGGCTATCAAGATGATATAAAGTCCACTTCGGGTTATATTTTTATGCTTACCGATGGTG
>CATIWR010040511.1:0-37064 GCA_949677035.1 Omphalea diandra | reverse complement strand
AATTTGATCATTGTGTTTCTCCCCATAAGACCTCATTTGACTCACAATTTCTATCACTCTAGATAGAAAATCTTGAACAGACTCATTATTTTTCATAAATAAGGTTTCAAAATTACGATGTCAAGATTGAAGTTTCACCGTAATTACCTTAGACGAACCTTGAAATTCTTTCTTCAATGTCTCCCATGCTTCCTTTGCTATGGTGGCAGTTGCTATTCTTGAAAAAACGGTGTCATGAACAGCCTGCTGGATGAAGAACAATGCCTTTGAGTCCTTCTTCTTATTCTCCCTTAACTTGCTCTCATCATCTGAATCGGCATACCCATTCTCCACAATATCCCAAAGATCTTGAGACTTGAACAAAGTCATCATTTTGATGTTCCAGAACTCATATGAGTCACCTTTGAAAATAGTAATGAAGGGCTGAGTCACATTCATGTTGTTCCCATTTGCAGCCATAGAAACCTTCTCACAGAACTTTTTTCGAACACTTGATGAGCAGCACAACCAGGCTCTAATACCAAAATTGTTGGAGCAATTAAATTAAACCAACAACAGATAACAAAGAAAACAAGAAGATATATAGGAGAAAAATGATTCACTTGTCTTCTTATTGAATTGAAAAGAAAAAGCCTATATATAGGCGTAAGAGCCTATATATAGGCGTGCATAGAACTGAAAATGCAGAAAAACAGGGCACTATCAGTCCACTAAATCACTAACTAAGTCACAAACAAATATCTCAACTGATCAATACTAGACCTGAAAAGTAGGAGAAAAACTAGACATTAATTAAAGATAAAGTCAAGTCACTTAGCTGTAATTTTGAATTAACCTTCAACAGATTCAAGACCACAAGACATTTAATATATATTACTGCGACTAGTTAAAGATACAAGTGACATGTTAAATATATTAAAATTATAAATTATGAAATCAATATGATAACATATAAAATTAAATTATAAATACTAAATTATATATCCATATTTATTAGTCAAGTAATTATAATTTCATTTTTAGAAAAGCGTTCACGTTGTATAAGATACATTATATTCAAATTTTTATAGAATTAATCTAAAACTGTGAAAAGTATATGCAATATCTATATTAGTGAAGATACGTTTAAAATATCTAATAATTCCTTTTATGTTTAAATATTTTCTTTGTAAAAATAAGTAATAAATATTTTATGTAAAAGATTGACAATATTGACATTTCTTAAAGAAAAAAATTGTCCCCCTCCCCTAGTTGTAACTCAAAAAAAAAAAAAATGACACTCCTATTATTGTTTTATTAGTTAATTAACTATTTTATCCTTTATATCATCTTTATTGATTCGCACAATATGAAAAGCAAAGCTTTTCGATGTAACTTCCAAAAGAAAAGAAATATTATTTTTTAAAATTTTATATATTTTTGGGTTTTACAAAGTAAATTTTAAATTTTATATAGAATATTTTTAATGAGATGTTATATGAAATAAATATTCCATACAAAATAAACTATAAAATATTTTCATATAGAACAAATTTTAATGAGATGTCGAAGCAATAATATTTTGAAGCTCTAAAAATTGGGAAATAGAGTACTTTGAAAGAGACTTAAAATTTAAAACTAATTATTCGCTTACTGTGTATTATTACTAATTACTTTGCAATAAATTTAAATACATTTTTCATTCAATTTTTTTAAAGTTTTCTTTCAATAAGGATTTTAGTTTGCATTTTATGTTTCGTTGAAACTAATTTGATATTTAACTAAGTGAAATATTAAATATATTGTTCTAATTTAATTTTTTTTAATCTCAATGACTTTGTTAAAAATGCATGCTCTCATTCTCTCAAAAAAAAAAAAAACTCTCATTACATGGAATTAAGAATTTGCATATAATACTTGCCTTATTTGTTAAAATTTTGCGCTAAATTATTTTTAAAATATAAGTTATTGTAAAATAACTAACATAACCCATAATTTTAATGTGAAAAATTATTTTTCTTTCAATGATTAGCTGTTCAATTTAAGAGAAACTAAAAAAACTAATTCTCTATATAAAATAAAAATAAAAATAAATTGAAATGTGAATATTAATTTAATTTCTTTAATATATTTATAAGTCATTATATAATTAGTGAATTATAAATTATAAATTATAAAGCAATATAATTGAATATATTTTTAAGTAAAGCGAAAATAAAAATAGATAAAATTTTATAACTTTTATTATAAGTGAAACAAAAATATTGAATTTTATAACTTGATAAAAATTAATAAAGAGAAAAATATAATTATCATAAGATAAAAAGGATAGGATAATTAATTTAACTAACAAAAATAATGAGAGAAAGAAAACTAAAATATAGCATGTGTTAATACTAAAGGTTAGTGTAGATAATTAAGAGAGTTTGCTTATTTTTATGAGTTTGATTTTTGGAGTCAGAGCTAAGAAAGAATAAATATTTATAAATACATCAAGTCTCTTAAAAAAAATATATATATTAAGTCTAAAATACAATTACGGTAGTACTGTATGCGCATACATAGTAGGTGGGGTCAGGAGGACCTGTGCAAAACAAAACAAAGAGCCTGACTCAGTCAAAAAGAAATCGTCAACGTAAAACTTGATAATTAGTTAGGACGGCGCGGCGTTAAGTGCTCGAAAAAAACAAAGCGAAGAAGACAGTGAGCGTGCGTGCGCGGGTGGAGTGGGACGCAGGGCACGCACGAGTTATCTGATGCGTCGCAGCTTATGGAGTTAGGCAAGTTTGATGTATTATTTTTCAACTAAGTGTGGGTGGCTGGCTGAGGCTGTTGGTGTATATTACATATTTGGCAAATAGAGAAGGATGACTCTGTTTGACTGTTAATTTGTCTTCATTCATGGAGCCAGTCCAACACTGCCAACCCAATTCCAACTTCCCAATCCATCCGTCTTCTTAGTTGATCATATGTGCCATCGCTCTCACTCTTCTACTTTTCTTTTCTTTTGCCTCAATTCAATATGCATCACATTTTACATATTTCCTCTTAATACTTCTGTCAATTTAATTTTCTTTACCCAAATGCAACACCACCATATTAATTTTCTGTGACATATACAATTTAATCTTGTCTGACAAATTTATTTTAGTTTTGGTTCATTTGAGATTCAATTAAGAATCATTAATTTATATCTCATAAGAAATAGTAGAAACAGTAACAGATAATTGTGTGTGAGAGAGAGGCTAGCGGTAGTTAATTTTCTTCCTTTTTTTTTTTTTCTTCTTTGGTATGTAAGATGAACATAGGACATTTGACCAGTTATCAGGGCCAGGGGTCCCATGGCACACCCCAGAAACTGAAAAGAGACGTAAATTTTTTGTTTTTTTGAAAAAAAAAAAAAAAACTAATAAAAACCAGTGCGACGACTACGACTACTATTCATCATTTTCTTAACTTGATCTTCATCTTGGATTTTGATGAAGATTTTGTGGACGGTGTTACATGAAGGTGGTGCTCTGATGATGATTTATGAGTGACCTTTTGGGTTATTACTAATTTAGTTGACTGAGATTTCCTCCTCCTCTTCATTCCAAATGAAGAAAGCCTTTTCTTTTCCTTCTCCCTTATAGTCTCAAGCTTCGGTTTCCATTGGCGAGAACGAACCAGCAAGCTGTAATCCTTTTGTAACTGAGCAGTGGTGCATACTCTGCTCCTGCAAGTATTAGCTGATGAAGCTTCATCTTCCGCGGACTGCTTGAGTTGGCCTTGTTCCATCAATTCAGTAATGAACTCATCGGACACGCGTATCCTGAGGCATCCAGATGGAGATTTTTGAATGTCGAAGGGTTGGGAAGCTGCGGCTTTCTTAAGAAGCGCATTTCTTGAATCTCCGGCAGAACAACTAGTAGTGTTGACAAAAGAGGCGATGGTGACAAATGAAAGGACGGATTGGAAGCAATGTTTAGGGAGAAGAAAGTACTTGTGCCCAAGCTGAAGCTGGTCTTTGTCAGATAGGGCAGGAATTTTCTGGCCTATGTAAAACGAATCTGAGCGGCATACCAAGTGCTTTGGATACTCTACCAAAACCTCTGAAACGTTGATGGGTCGGTCATAGATCTGGACCAGCCCATCCGATTTTATGATCTTGATTGTCTCTGGAGGCGGTGGCTTACCACGGATATGCATACACGGCATGTGGTTGCCCATGAGATGAAAACACCATGGTATCATTTGCAGATTCAACAACTTTATACCCATAATTAATTCTTCTTTCTCGGACACTTGATTATGCAAGTATAATAAAGAAGGGAGATGCAGATGCAGATGCAGATGCAGTTGTGAGGTTACTTTTTTTGGGTCATAAGTGGATCAAGACGAGATGAGAAAAGAAAAAAGGCTGTTGTTTTGATTTCTGATGAGATTGGGTGAGATTTGATTTGAGTATTATTAATAAATATTAGTTTATTATTAGGATTTAGGAGGAGGGAAGGGGGGATATATAAATAGTGGGTGGTATGGTAGTACTAGTATTGTGCATGGGCATGGGAGAATAGGTAATAAAAGAAAAAGAAAAACGAGAAGCTTGGATTTTAGAGGCGTGAGGCCCGAGTAAATAACGAAAAGCCCCTTATCAATTTCTCTTCCCTTGCTCTCCATTTTTATTTTGTTCTGTTGTTAGAAACTTTGACACAATAGTTTGACTGAATAAATTACTATTATTTATTCTGAATCTGATGGATGGAGCTGCCTCTCTTCTCAACTCAATTTTCATGGAACGCCTAATGAGGCCATTAAAGAAAAGTAAGAAAGAAACAATAGTATTTAATTTATTTGTTTTTTTATTGGATCCCTGCCACTACCATGATCTGACACCACGCATATTAATTGGTTGGTCAGTAATATCCATCTTTTTTCTTTTTTCATACTTATATTTTATCGGTGGCCGTAATCTTTATAAATTATCTATAAATGATTTTAATAATTATCACAAATTAATTATTTAATTAATTATAGTTTAAAATTTTGGATAATGTTTATTTTTGTAAATTTATATAGCACATAGAAATATTTTTAATTAAAAAAATATTGCTAAATAATAAATCAATTCACATAAAATTTTAAATAAATTATACGTACACTTAAAAAAAAATTTGCATAAAATTTGCTGTAAATTAATAATAAAAATAATTAACAATAATAACATTTGATCATTAGATATTTTATATAACTTTGAAATAGTTGACCAAAGATCTCATTCAAGTATGCAATTTATTTGTCACTTTCAATAATTTTTACTTTTAAAAAATTTTCCAAGACAATAATAAATTTTTCAGAAGATCATTAATAAATTACACATATATTTCAATTTTTAGCATAATTTTTTTATAACTTTAAAATATTTGAGTAATAATATCATTTGAGTGTGTAATTTTTTCTCATTTTAGATAATTTTAATTTAAAAATTATCCAAAAAAAAGATAGAAATTGTACAAAAATTTGAAAAAAAAAATTTAAAATGATTAAAATTTTCAAATCAAATCTAATCCTAACTTGACTTTTAGATCAATCCAAATTAAACCGATTTCAATTATTAAAATATTTAAAATTTATTTATAAAGAAATAAAATTTTTTATTTAAAATATTCAATATAATGAATGATTTGATATGACTTAAAATTTTATATGACTCTAATTTTTTGTCATATTTTAATCCGATGATCTAACTCAATTTTTAACTTAAATTTATCTAAAAATTCATAACTCAAAATTCATTCATCTGTCACATCCATTTTGCCACCTCTACAGTAAGCTCGCCTATATTGGTAGCTACTGTAACAAACAAGCTTCCAAAAAAAAAAAAGATTAACTTTGACTAAATAAAGAAAAGGGAATTGCAAGATTAAACAAATAATGGAAGTGAAAATATGATGAACACTATAGAAAATAACAATGAAAATTAAGTAGAAAAAATTAAAACCAGTCCTTCCATATTAAGTTCAATATTCATGTAATCAATGCACACTCTCATCAATGCATTTACTTTTTTTTTTTTTTTGAGGGAGAAATTGTCTATAAAGAAGAATAGGAGAAAAAGACAAAAGAAAGGTTGAACATATAAATAGATTGTTGTGAGTAAAATATTAATTATTTACATAAAAGTTGAATAAACTTGTAAATATAAATATATAAGTATAAACAAGGATTATCTCTTTCAAATAATCCTTGGTTGCTTAACGTGTTGTATGGTCTAAGCGAAGGGTAACCGGTAACAAACAGCGTACCATTCCCAATAATAATTAGTGAAGAAATATTTTCAGCAATTGACTGCCTTTCTTTGATGTATGTATATCGACTTGCAAATTTTCATTATCACACTTCTCATAAACTTTTATCTTGCTCTCTCATCCATGTCTATAAATTATTTTATATCAAAAAAGTAATTATATATATAAGTGATATTTTTTTATCAGCATAAAATAGAGATTTTTATAAACAGATAAAATTTTACAAGAGTAGAATAATATAATCATAAATATAATATAAATCAAAAGAACTAAAAATAATACAATAATAATATTGACTACACAATTTTACTTTTACTCCATATAGTGATAGTTCCGAATTACAACAAGGATAATTAGAAAAAAAAATGTTATATACGAGTTTTGATCACCACCTTCATTCTCTCATATATTTACACGTATATACATTGTATTTTAGTTTTTGTTTTGAATTTAAATAAGGAAATTATTTTTTTCTTTTACATTTTTTTTTTGAGGAAAGGAGGGTTGTTAAAGTTTAAATTATTCGCAACATCACCCTTTGATATCACTTTTTATTTTTTAAATAAAAAATATGATTTTGACAACTAAATTTTATGATTTTTTGTTATAAAAATATTTCTTGATAAATATGAAAAAATAAAAAGTAATATTTTTAAAAGTATTTTTATATTATTTATTTTTTAAAATTTAGAAATAATAATTAAAAAAAATTATACCGATACTAAACACACTCTAAACTATTAGTTTGTGATTGCTAACATAATATACAAAATGCTTATTAACATTTATTTACATATAGGGTAAAATAGGATTTTTTTTGGGTCAATCAATCAAAGAGAAATATTATTTACTTCGCCATGTACAATTCAGAGACACTCAATTCCTCGAATAAACAACAAATTGGAAAAAAAAAAACTACATACACCAACCCACCACTTACTACCAACTTTCAAGCGTATGAATATCTTTTCCTGCAAATAGTAACAAAACACTGTCTTTTACAGCCATAAACATCCAATCACTAGACACTCGTTGCTTCTGAAAAGTTACTCTATTCTTATGATACCAAACATGGTACACACTAGCTGCAAATGCCACTCTTCTAACTCTGTTCAAAAGACTCTTGCCTTTAGTATGTCTGCAGAACCAAGACACTTCTCTAGACCATCTAATCGGGGGCTTCTTCCATTGCAGCACCCATTCAATACCTTACTCCATACATCTTTAGATATAGGGCAATCAAAGAAAAGATGACCAATAGATTCAGGGCAATTTGCACATAACACTCGCAGGTTATTATCAACTTTACCCCATTGCTGCAATCTTATTTTTGTGGTAAGCTTTTTATTAATAGCTAACCAACACAAAAAAGCATGTCTAGGAATATGGTTAGGTCCCCATAATAGCTTGTGCCAACTGACTTTCTCTGCTTTCTTTCTGACGTGATGCCAAGTACTATTAATATTATAAACTCTATTCTTGGATGGTTTCCACTAAATCATATCAGGTACTACAGGATTGATGGTTATATTCTTTCTCAGATAATCCCATGCCAACTCAGTAGCAGTGTCAAAAGGATAAGGAAGATTCCAACCCTCCTCTTTCCATAGCTCATGCACTTTGGTTTTTCTAGAAATCTCAGATTTTTTAATATTAATATTTGGAAATGTCTCATTAACTCTCTGTCCTTCTAACCAAGAATCTCCCAAAAAGCAAAACTTGTCACCACAACCCAACACATATTTGAAAATAATCTTTAACCTTTTGTCTGTTTTTCAACAAATTAGCCCATACCCAGCTGGCATCATGGGGTTTGGTTATTCCCCAAAAACTAAGAAGCTTTAATTTGTTTCTACTCACCCAAATCACCCAATTAAACCTCCTTATTAGTCAGCAGCTCCCAAATATGCCTAGTGACAGTAACCACATTCCACTCAACTGTTGATTTCAATTCTAGCCCGCCTTCCTGCTTAGGTTTGCAAACTTTTTCCCAACTAACCTCTTCATGTTGTTTATCCTGATTGTTACCTCTCCATAAGAAATTCCTTCAAATTTTCTCTACCTCATAAACCACCTTTTTACGTAAGATAAACAGAAAACTCCAAAACACATGCATGCTTAACAACACTGATTGAATCAGTTGTAGCCGCCTTGCATAGGAGAGGTGTTTTAAAATACGATTGTCTCTATATATTAATTCATTTTTTGTTTTATAAAAAATAATTTGCATATTATTCTATTTTATCATAATTAAATCTGAAATTTTTCTATTTCACCGTTATATATATATATATATATATATATATATAACCATAATGTACATTAAATTTTCTTTTTCACCAACTTTTTTATCAGAAAAATATAATTTTCCACTGTCACATCTCTTTCATCTACTCTAACTCATAATTCAAAATCAAACAAAAAAACCAAAACTTCAAACATTAACAACAAATAAACACAAATATAATCAATAGAGCACATATTATATGCATCATCAAGCGCACAACAAGTAAAAAAAAAAGAGAGAAAAAAACATAATTCAAAACCCAAACGCTCGTTTTTTTTTTCTTTTCAATCTCATTTCCAAAACTCAAAAAAAAAAAAAAAAAGTAGTTTCAATCACATTTTTCCTTCCCTTACCTTCACGTTAGCCTAACACGACACAATAAGTAATTTCCTTCTCTTTTGATTTTTGAGTTTCCATTTTCATACGAATATTCAAGAAAATCCCATCAAAATAAATATATGAACTTTCAACAACTCTCAAAATTCAAACAAAAAATTCAAAGATAAATTATTTCAATAAATAAATAAAAATAAATCAAATCATACCTCCATTCAGATATATTTAATATCAAACCATACAAAATCCATTAATAAATAAGAAAGAAATCTAAAATATACAAAAATTAGACTAAGAAAAATAAAAAGGAATGTTATTGAGAATTGAGCATTTGATCAACGATGTCAACTACACAGAACTCCATCGAGATAGCTATTGAGCACGGAAGCCTCATAAAGCATGTGATCGACGATATTAACCAAGGATCCTCATATTCTGTTGGGAAAAAAAAAAAAAAAAAACTAAGTATCCTCATAAAGAATGTGATTGATGATATCAATTAAGGATAATAGCTGAACTTAATGAAATTGATATGGTGCTGGTGCAAGCGCCGATTAGAGACGAAGAGAAGGAGAGACTAGTGGCAAAATCCATCATCCCCGTCAATTATGATCAGTTATTTTTAGTTTCATTTAATTGGTGAATTTGGATGAAACTTCTTTTCTTTTTTTTTCATTATTGATGGAATTGTGGGGTTTTGTTTGATATATGATGAAAACGTGAAATTTTTCTTATGAAATTGATTTTGATTAGTTGTTAGTTAAAATTACAATGGTTCCTAATGTTTTATTTATGAAATTTTTTGCAGGTCTCTGTAGATCTAAGCATTCTACTGATATCCAAAAAATTAAAGTGAAATGATGCTGCAAAAGCATGTTTAAAGTATTTAATAAAGTTGGTTTTATTTGCGTCAACTAATGATTTTATTATTTTCATACATAGATGGAGGCCTTAGCTTAACAGTAACAAAACAAAAAAAATATTTAAATTATTTTTTATAAATTAGGGACCAATATACTAGAGTAACTGACTATTTTTGTCCCAATTTGGATGTTATTTGAAGGAGAAATTCTTGTCCCATAATATTTTTTTTAATTTTATTATTTATATCTTTTATAATAATTATTTTTTTAGAGTATATAATAATTTATAAAAAAATTAATTGAGAGTAAAATAATTTTTTTTATTTATGTAATGATAGCGTAAATATCGCCAAATGCCTTAAAGAATGACATTTATCATTCACGCAATTGGCACGTGTCTCCTGAAGAGACGAATAGCCAAACATGTTAATATCCAAACAAATAAAGCTAGAAAGAAAGTTGAAAGACGTGCACCCATATATCCAAACAGCTGAGCGATTACATAGTTCAAAATTTCTATAAAAAATACAATATCTATTAACGTTAGAATAAAACAGTTACACAGTGTACTTATTTTTAATTTCCTAAGAAAAAAAGACAAAATTAATAAATACCATTTTTGGGCATATCTAGAAAATATAAAAAAAAATTGATATATATATATTCATCATCCTCACATAATTAAGATATATTATTTTTAGGACTTTTCTTTACTGCCCAAACAATCTCAAACTCTCATTTTTCTTTAAAATTCTTACTAATTTAAATATCAAAGCGACTGTAGAAAATATAATTCCCCTTCAACTCAAGTTTGCACTTTCTTAGTAGGTCATTAGTTCTCTTAAAGATCAAAGACACCATCATATAATAATATCTATTAAATATAATTTTAATATATGTAAAAAATATTAAACAACATCTATTATATGATAGAGAGAATATAAAAATAAATAAAAAGTTTAACAAATAAAAAATCACAACAATACGAAACACAATCTAAACTATTATGAATATTAATATAATATAATGATTATTGATGTGTATTTATACATATTATAAATTTAGAGTATCCTCGAACACTCTCACCATATTTGCCACTCTTACGACAAGGATTTGTGTCCCTCATTCCCTATGGCAAAAGTCCTTACCGGAGTTTGGATTCCTAAATGTTGACCTTTCGTTTTTCCATGCAGCTGCCAAATATAAATTTTTTTACGCCATAATTTACTTGTAAAAATTATTTTCTTTAATCAGTTGCCTCTAACCAATATTTTTAAAATCAGATGGTAAAATTAGAGTTCAGTTGTTGAATTCAGTTCAACTGAGTATAAAAAAATAGTTGATAAAAAATCGATTAAAATTAATAAAATCAATCAAAATTGAAAAAATGACTAAAACTATAAACTAGATCAAATCAGTTTAACTTATGATTATGTTGTTTTGTAAAAATTTTAAAATTTTCTAAAAATTATATTATTTTGTTAAATTTAAATATTAAAAATATTTTCATTATTTTATCATGTTATACTTTTTCTAATTTTAAATATTTAAGTATTATTTATAGGTTTTTTTAAAAATAAAAATAGACCTATTGAACTAAATTGATTGAACAAATCAAATTAAAAATCGATCAATCAACCAGTTTGGTCTCTAGTATGGTTTTAAAAATATTGCCTCTAACAACCAATCTACTATCTTTTCTTGTGAATATTTTTTTTTAGATAATTAAGTTTTTAAAGAAAATAATTTAGGTGATAATTTAGAAAATAGTAGGACTTCAATTAGGAGTTGAGGATTCAAAAATATTAAAAATCAGACCAAATTTTGAAGATTTTGAAATTTCAAATGAATCCAAATAAGACTAAAGTACGAAAATATTAATTAAAAAAGTCTCAATAGGTCAACTTCAATTTAAGTAAATGAATGTTCAAGAATTCTAAATAGGCATTCCACGTAATTCGAGTAAATGGGTAATGAGAGATTCTTGTATTTTATATATATATATATATCAAACTGAACTGATTAATCACGTCAAAAAATATTTATAATTAAAAAAATAAGAAATATTTTAAAAAAGATTGAACCTAAATAATAATTTGGAATAGTATTCGTTATTAATATTTATTCGTTCCACATAACTAAATTGATCTGAACTAAAATATTAATAAATCAAATTAAATTTAAAATACATATAATTTAATTAAACTAAATCAAATTTTTATAAATTCGATTCGATTTATAGACATATAAATTTTAATTTAATCGATTTAATTAATTTAATTTTTTAAAATTTTAATTTGATTCAATTTTAAATATATAAAATTTTAGTAAAAAACCAAATCCGCAGATTAGTTCATCCCTAACCATAGCCTAAATGAACATAAGTTACCAAACGTGCGGAGTCCCTTGGCCATAAAGCGGTGGGTGGCCCAACTTGTAAATATGTCAAAAGTGGCGACTATCGGTTGGTGGCTGGCTGTATCATCACTAAAATTGGATAACAAATCTATCCATCAATCAACATCTTCTGGAGCCAATTCCAAAACGTGGACGAGAGTGCAATATATTGACCATGTAATGTCAGGCAACACACGTGTTTTGCCTAATAATAATAAATGAGGAGCTTAGAGGAATGCCGGCATGGAATTGTTGAAGGATTCAAAATTCTTCAAATCTTATTAATCTAATCCGCATGCGGTGCAGGATTACTTTATTGGGCAGTCTGTCTCTCCCATCAACTTGGGGTTAATTTGTTTTGATCCTTCAGTCCAACCTAATGTATTAATGACTCGTTAGTTGCCATTACCATTTACTTGTTTAGGATGATATCACATCATGCTCTACTTGTTTAGGATGATATCACATCATGCTCTACTCTATAGTCGGGACACCGAATTTTTCTGTTTCCCTTGTAATGCATTTTGCTCTATTCTTGTAATCTAATTTACTCAGTCTATTTTGCATTTTAAATTTCAAGTTTATGAAATATTATCCAATAAATAGATCTAAAGATTAAAATTGTCATTGTTTAGGTTGCCAATATGTACATTAAATTTTAAACTCAGAATTATGTTTTTTCCATTATTATTTATTACTAACAGTCTTTCTAATGGACAATAATAAGAATTACAAAAATTTAATCTCATCATACTCAACTGAACTAAAGATTTTAATAGCTACTGTAGCAATTATACATAGAATATATTTTATTAAATACTCCATTTGTGTATCACCCTTTACTTGATGATACAATTGACACTCTATGCACTACTCATAATGTATAATTTATTTATTGATATATTTGTCCATCTCCAACCATATGCTACATTCAACGTCATTACTCTATATACATATGTTATTCATTTCTAGTTGATAAAAAAGGGGAAAAAACATATAGTGCCAAAAAATACATAATTTACACTAATAATCAGTAAACACTAAGAAGAAAAAATTAATAACTCATAAAATGATATATATATATATATATATATATATATATATATATATATATATATATAATTGATAGTTTCTCACTTTAGAACTTTTATCTCTCTAAAAAAAATAAATTAAACAATAATACTTTTAGTTATATTTGATAACTTTTACTAGGAAATAGTGCTCCAAAATGAACAAACCCTTAAATATAAAATGTAACTCTTCAAATGATGGAAGATAAATTTATGAAAAATTCAAACCTTTGCAATTTTTACAATTGCACCCAAAATTTTAAAAATAGGCTATTTTACTCTAATTTGACCTATTTAGTTACAATTATATATCCAAAGTCAGAATTAGATTAATTAGCCTATAACAATTATTAACACGGAAAATCACATTTCTTAAAAAATAATTTTCATTGTTATATGGATGACACTCCATTAGGTAATTTTTAAAAAATAGTTTTATTTTTTTAAAAAAAGGAAGTCAATCAACTTAAGTTGGTCATGGACAACATTAAAAACTAAATAGGCCAAAGGAGGAAACAATAGTTTATTTTTGAAGTTTTAAGTACAATTACAAAAAGTCAAAAAATTATTAGACCATAGAATTATATTAGATCTTGAAAATATTAGACCGTAAAATTATGATATTAACCTTAATTTTACTCTAAAAAATAGTAAAATTAGGACTATTTTTACATCATAAATTGGGTACTATAAATAAACTCTTAAAAATTTGAAAAAATCATAATTTTTTTTTATAATTTTTATCCTAAAATATAATAAAATTATAAATTTAACATAAAAATGTCCACAAAACAAAGATAATTATGAATTTTATCCTCAAATATAATAAAAATTGCCACATTACTTTCAACTCACTATTGAAATATTATTTCTATTTCAACTTACTTTTATCATATTTATATAGATATAGATTTTGAATCAAAATATGCAATTAATTTTAATTTTAGACTTAGTTTTAAATAAGGATTTATCATTTATTAAACAATTATATTGACAATATAATATTTTTAATAAATAATAATATAATATTTTATATTTTACCGTATGACAACTAAGCTAATAATTAAATATTTATTTTTCAATTAATCCAAAAAATATGAAATTTTAACAAGATAAACAGTTTTTATATAAAGATAATTTAGAAAGTTTAACAATATAGAAACAAGTTCTTCATGTTAATCATTTTTATAACTTTAACAATCAAATATTTAATTTAATATATCATAAGAAAATATTTAAAGGAACTAAAAAAATATCTAGTAAAAAAAAATATGAATTTTCTTATTTTCTATCAAAATAATTATGTTCTTATTAAAATTTATTATACTAATTTAATTACTATTCTTTATTTTTAGTATTTTATACTTTTTATAAAATAGTAATATATTACCAAATAATAATGAATTTAATTTTTCTTTATATATTATTGTTCAACTAATTAACTAATTATTTTATATAAATAAATTTTAATGTGGAATATATAAATTCACAATTAATTTTATGAAAATTTCACATTGTAATTCTTAAAATACATAATCAATCAATCAATATATATAATTAATTTCGGTCTCATGTTCAGTTTTAGATAATTAATTGTCATTTATTAGTTATCTATTTACTTAAGATAAAAAAATTGATATTTATTAAATTAATTGATTGACACATAAATGATTAGAATTTACATATAAAATTATCTATTTAGAAATAGTTATAAATAAAAATAAAAATTCATTGAAAGAAAATATAAAATAGGCAACTAAAAAATATAAAGCTAACAAATAGTTTTTAAATATTATCTAATTTGAAAATAAATATTATTTACTTAATTATATATTTTGTATATATATATATATATATGTGTGTGTGTGTGTGTGGGCGCACGTGGGGATCGTCTACTACTGTGTGTGTATATATATAATTTTAGTCTTAGAAATCATGTTTCTTAATTTTTTTGCCATGTGTCAAATAATTATTTTATTCATTTATTTTTAAAATTATCATGTCATCATTATAATTTTAATGCAATTAAAAATCAACTTGGAATTAAACAACAATTCTAACACATTATAGATTTTATATTAAAAAATTCTTTCACAATCAATTAATATATAAAATTGTTAATTATTCAATTTTTTGCCATATATTAAATAATTATTTTATTTCATTATTTTTTGAAATCATTACATCATTAGTAAAATTTTAATATAATTAAAAATCAACTTAGAACTAAACAATAATTTAATACAATATGAATTCTATATTAGAAAAGGATTACTTTTTAAGTAGAAAAAAATTCTTTCATAATCAATTACTGTATAAAATTTATGATTATAGTGGGTGTAATGTATGAATTGGTGACCTAATATGCCCCCACTCTTCTTGTTGAGTGATGTGTATGGATGGGAAATTTTAGAAGAGTGAAATACGTAATTTATAACTGTATAAGAATAATATTTGTTTTGGGAAACTACAGAGGATGATGTTTTTGGGTCTGTCCAAATTAAACCATGGAGAGCCCAAGTAGTTGAAGGCCCATTTAGTTCCTGGGGAAGAAACAAAGCAAAATTACTTGAAGAGTTGTAAATGGTGAAGATCTGCAACTGCAAAGCAGGACGATCAAAAGAAAGACGGAAGGATGCAGAAGTGGTGGATGATAGGCGCCGTAGTGGTGATTGTAGGGATAGTCAGCAAGCAGAAGCAATTGGGATGGGACAAAGACACTGCTCTCCAGCTGTTTGTTGAATGGTCGGATCTGTTGGGGATGTGGACGATGCCTGTTTACGTAGGAATTCACACTCTCACTCTCGCACTCTGCTTGCCCTACGCTGTTTTCTTGGAAGCTGGCGCTTCTCTGCTTTTCGGATTCTTTCCTGCTCTTCTTTGCGTCTTTTCCGCCAAGGTCTTAGGGGCTTCCCTCTCCTTCTGGATCGGCAGGTCTTTTTTTCCCTTCCTCCTCCCTTTTATTTCCTGCTTAATTTCCCTTATGAGTATGACTTCGTCGCTATTTTTCTTTGAACAAAATTATTAACTACTTGATTCTTGCCTTTTAAGAGTTCTTTTTCTTAAAACAATTCAAAGTTGACCAATGCCTTATATGGTGTGTTGTGTTACAGTACCATAATTAGGATAATTTTCAAGATTTAGATAATAATTTCATTGGTGTGTAATTATTTATCAAATAATTTTTATTTTTGATAAAATTATCACAAGTAGTTAATGAATTACACCAATAATTTAAAATTTTATACAACTACACCATACCATAAGGCACCTTAGAATTCACCCAATTCAAATTGGCATCTTAAATTTCCACCAAATTCTCCGAATAATACATGTTTTCCATGCTGATTCAATTTCTCTGTGGTTTAACATCTAATGTATAAATGGGTGGAAATAGAATGAAAAGAAGGTGATCTTGAAGGGCTTTCTTGACATTTAGGAACATGTTTGTTACCAATGTACCTCTACTGCTGCTCCTTCTACCTTAATGTATTTCTGTTTTCCACAATCTTGGATCATATGCTTCCCCCTTGACTACTTTTCCAATCATTCCTAGTATAGTTCTTCAAAATAACCAACAATTACAATTCCAAACTAAATTTTGCTGCATATTGGATTTCTTTTAAAAAATTTAATATCCCTTTTCACCAAGTAATTTGGCAATTTTCAATACTCTTTCAAGTCTAATGATTGTTAATCCCTACTGTAGTTTATAGTATCTCTTTTGGGTTTATGATTATCCTTTATCAATCTCAAATTTGAATGGTTGTGAAATTTATCATTTGCAACTTTATAATCTCATTTTTGACTGATTGACAACTTTATATTCTCATTTTTGACTGATTGATGTTTATATGCTTAGTTCGATTCTTGTTATCATTGTTTGTTTTTGGTGGATTGTGCACACAGAAACACTGGAAGAAGAAAATAGTTGATCAGGAAAGCTCTTAATTCTTTTTTCTCTATTGGATCATAAGGAGTATATTAATGAGCAGTATTGCATCTTAAAGCCTTAATCTACCTAATTAGAACTCAGTCATAACAGCTGCTACACCAATGAAATTTATTATGGATCTTTAAGTGTTACTCCTATCTCAAAGTTCCACCTCACGTTCTCCACAACCTTATCAAATTCATTCCAAATCAGTTATTGAATCAATCAAAGTTTTTACAACTACTAACTCTTCCATATATGCTTCTTATAAGATTTCGTCTATTAAAAATGAGCTTTCAACTTTTTTTGATTTAAAACATAAATTTTATTTGAGGGGTAAATTTTTTTATTTAGCTACTTTTTTTGTTTTTTTGATTAATTAGCCTTCATAGTGTTCAAACTTACAATCTCATAGCTCTAAAGATGACTCTAGAACCACTAAGCCCAAACTCCTTGGTTATTTAGCTCCTTTTACGTTAGCAACTTGTTTCTTTTGTTGTTGATAAAGGAAGTAGAACAGAATCTGAATCATGCCTTAGACTCGATAAATCTTGACTGGAGTTAACTTGTGGTGTATATTGAGTGAAGAAACATATTATAATTAATAATCATATATAAATAAACTAAGAATTGGAAATATTCATGAAAAGAAAACCTTCATTTAAAAAAAGGCAAGGTGAAGTTTTATTGTTGTTTTTGGTTATGCACTTTTCCTGCAAGAGTAAAGAACTTTGTGTTTGGTATAAGGAGATTGTCAAGGCCAAACAAGGACTTGTAGGGAAGACATAGTATATGGGCGTAAGCAGACCTAATGCTTAAGATGCTTTCCATGGTCTTCTTGATCGGTTTGGAGAGGCTTCCCTATTTAGCCTTGGTTAGTGCAATAAATGTGTACATTTTGCAATTTATAAAGCTTGAAGGAACCTACTTTTCAGGATTTTGCATTTTATATTTTACTTTGTGTGTGATTATGTGGTTTTAGTTTCAAGGATCTGCTTTTCTTCTTTTTGATATTGTGGATTTGTCCAGGTTAGTTTTCAGGAGTTCAAATTCAGCTATGGAGTGGGTGCAGAGAAACAAATATTTCCATCTCCTTTCCAGAGGAGTTGAGCGAGATGGTTGGAGATTTGTCCTTCTTGCACGCTTCTCTCCTATGCCCTCATACGTCATCAACTACGCCTTGGCTGCTACAAAAGTTGCATTCATAGTGGATTTCCTGCTCCCTACAGTCATTGGTTGTCTGCCAATGATCTTACAGAACACATCCATAGGCAGCCTTGCCGGTGCTGCTGTCGCTTCAACGTCTGGGTCTCAGAAATCTATGATGTGGTCTTACCTGTTTCCCATATTGGGGGTTGTATCAAGCATCCTTATGTCCTTGAGAATTAAAAAATACTCTACTGATATCACAAGGGTTGCTTCATCTCCTGGCAATCTTACTGGTGACAATGGCGATGTTTATTCATCTCAAAACTTTTCTGGTATGACAGATAATAACAGCGTAAAGAAGAGTCAGTAGAAAAAACTTACTAGTGCTAATCTTTTTGTTGGTAATCATCCGAATAGATAATGATACTTAGCCACTATTTGTGGTGAGATTAATGGTGCTTATTCTATTTATATGAGCTTTTCTCTGAACGGTCATGGTTTAAAATTTGGGTCTTTGTTTTTTTATTCTTAAAACATTCAGAGTCCTTATTAGTTGTGCGTAACCATGGTAAATGAATTGCCATACATAGCACATGTAGCCCTATTTTAATGCATTCAAAGTCATATTCCTCTTTTTGTAGCTACAAATCATTTGTTCCAATTTAATATGAAGAACAGAATCTAGATTGTTACCCTGACTTTATTACTGGTCGAAATGATGTTGAATGAATGATTAACTTGGCTTAATTTTTTTTTTTTTTATTACTTGTCAAAATTTTGTCGAATGAATGATTAACTTGGCTTTTTTGAGCGGACCCTTTCCCACCAGTAGATCAGACAATAACTAGTGTGCTAGCTTTATATTAGTGGGAATCTGTGAGTTTTCAAGCAGCACCAATGATGACTACCGCTGCATATCTGTAACGGCAGATGAAGGCTGCATTATTGTTGGTTTAGGCTGTAATGATGGTGAGTGAATAATGTGTTTTTAAACCATTTGAAATAAGAACTTTAATCCGTGCAGGCATCTACCAGCAGTTTACTTGCTTGGTGAGTGTTCATTACGATGAAGGTGGTAAAATAACATGATGCTGACCCCAGGCATAGAGAGTCTATGACTAGACTGATTCCTCCCCCCAACCCCCCTTTGAAGTTTAAAGGGAAGGGGAATGGGGAAAAAAATCTCACCACATAAAACTGAGGAAGCAACATTTGAGAGGAGGGATAAGACGGACTCACAAGCCCTCAACACCCAGGCAATCGCTGACGGGGGAAGAGATTATCTTTTGGATAACGGTAGATAGGAGCCATCGATGCTCAATTTTTATGTTAATGCAGTCTGCAGAAAGGGAGAAGGATATTGGAGTCTCCAGCTTTTACATTTGTTGGTCAAGTAGAGCCCTATTGGAATACTCTCCATAAAAGCTAAGCCGAGGGCTTAAGATGCATATATCCAGCAATAATAAATTTGAGAGAAGAGAAAATGTTTGATTAAGATGCGTATAAGTGCGGTAGGATTTCAATGCGATTCCATTTGATTTTTAATATGGTATTCAACTTGAGAATAGATACCGTCCCAATTTTCCTCATTGGTTTAGTTTCAATTCCAGTTTGGTACTAAAAGAATTCTTTTTTTTTTTTCTTTTCTTTTAGCTGTATAAAATTCGGTTCAATTCTTAGACCTGATTTGATAAAATTGGGGACAAAGTCCATAATTAACTTTTGTTTCCATGGCCATAGTCAATCCGCAATGGATGAGAACTTTCAAGCACCCGTTTCCATGGCCAAATCAATCCGCAATGGATGAGAACTTTCAAGCACCCGGAAGTCGAAGAATTATAACAAACCAGTTGTTAACTTACGATGCTGCGCGAATTATAATATAAATAATTTTTATAAAATAATTAAGAATATTTTTATCTTATTTTTATTTTAAATATAAAAATATCAAATAAATAATTTTCAAATAAATATCATTTAAATTATTTTATATTTTTATCATTTAATTTAGATTAATAAATAATTTTTTATTTTTTTTAAATATTTTTCTTTCATTCTATATATTTTATTTTTTACATATTTTCTTTTTAATTAGCTATTTTATAGCTTTCAATTAATTAATATAATATAAAAATAGTATATAATTATTAGTCACTTGTTTATTAAAATATTAATTTGATAAATGATAAACGTTTATCATAAATAATTTTTAGGACAAACTTGATAAATAATAAATACTCATTATGAATAATTTTTAAGATTAAAAAAAATGTGTGTGCGTATGTCTATATATATATATATATATATATATATATTCTATCAAGAATATTTACATATTTATTTTTTCTCAACCGATAAAATTTAGTTTATTATTTCTTTGATAAATCTTATTAAAGTCTTTCATATCAATATATATATATCTTAATTTTTTTTATCAATTTAAAAATTCACCTTTCATCTCCATTTTTTTATGTTATATATTTTTTAATTTCAGTAAGCTATTAATATCTTAACTAATAATGATTTCAAATTTTATTATGTAAAAAAATATTCTACCAATAAAACATTCTTAATCATCTTTTAATAATTTTTATTTTCTTTTTCTTGATTCTTAATTGTAAATTTATATTTTGTGTGAATTTTTCTTATTTTTTTTATTATTGAAGGTATTTTTAATAATTATTTTTCAATAATTAATTATTAAGATTTTAAAAACTTTATTAAATTTCATTTACTTTAATTAATTATATTTTATCTATATTTAAATAAATTATATCAGCAAAGTTTTATATATAAAAGTGTGAGTAAAGTCATATAAAGAAATATCTAAATGAAAAAGTGTCATGTTAATTTGTAAATAGAAATTTATCATTAATTTAACTTTGTTACATATAATGGATTCCATCTAATTGAATTTTTTTGAAATAAGAAAAATATTTACAATTTTTTTTAAAGTTAATGATTTTTTAAAAAAAATTACATATTGTATATGAAATATTTTTATATTATATATTAAAATTGAAATTTATTTCATATATAAATTAATATTAATAATTAATGCGAAAATTAAATGTACCATAGTTGATTTTATGATACATATAAAAATAAATGTTTCATAATTATTTTAACATTAGTTGTGATTAATATGTTATAAAAAATCAAATTTCTAAAACATTAGAAAAATGATGATGCGTCAAATGAGGAGATTTTAAAATAATAATGTATCAAGTGAAGAGAGTTAGCTTTTATATGCTTTGGTTTTGTCTATATATATATTAGATACTTGTTTATTATTTTATTTTTTGTATATTTCTGATTGGTGGACAAACGTGTGAATTCCTTACTCCTGATTTTTTCTTCTCTAAAAATAGACAAATAAATAAATAAACGAGAGTCAAATGGGTACGAATTGCAATCAAACCATTGGCATGAGCATTGCTAGTTATGATGCATGTTCACTTGGAAAGTTCTTAATAAAATTCGTAGGATGGATTAATTATTTGGATGCAATTCATCAAGCGGAAAAATACAAATGAACGCGTTTGGAATTTCTTTATAGGTCGAGTCGGTGGAAAGTCATAATCAGAAAAGGCCATCTATTTTAAACGCATTATATAAATAAAAATCAGTAAAATATATGGTTTACGCAACAAAAGTTTTGAAGGATCTGATACCAATGAACGAATTTAGAAAGTTCAGGAAGAATGAAGCTAGAACTTATTCTTGTAAAGTAAATTAAAAGTGGGTAAGTTCAATGGTTTTAAAATCCAAAGAAGATGGAATCAATTAATCGATTCAATTGATTTGATTTAAAAATATATATATAAATAATAACTAAAAATATCTGAAAATAAAAAAATATAATATAATAATTTGACTAAAATAGTGTAATTTTTCAAAATTTTTTAATTTTGTATAAAATAATGTAATTTTAGATTGAATTAATTAGATTTAATTTTCAATCTTGATTTATTTTTTATTTTAATAGATATTTAATTAATTAATTTTTAACATTTAATTGAATCAAATTACAAACTAATTTTTAGTTTTCTTAATCCAATTTATCAATTTGATCCAATTTATTGATTGGGTTTACGGTTTTTTTCATTATCTTAAATATATAACAAATAGCTTCATGTGCTCAATAATAAGATAAACTTCAATGTATATTTTTTTTAAACCCTACCAACTATCTATAGAAATCTCTTTTTGATTTTTTTCTAGTTACCACTAACTACTTTTTTTTCTCGATGACAACCAACTCTATCTTTTTCTTTTTTCTTTTTTTTCTGACTCATAGTCTTTTTTAATTACAATAAATAATTAAATTATATTTTCATTTTATTTGTATGAGTTGGTTAGAGTTTATGGATTTTGATAATAAAATCTCTTATGTTTATTTAGCAGTGACCTTGAGAAAATATATGATAAATAAAAAATGTATGAAAGAAAATTTCATAACTATTAAGATTTCAATACTTGAAGATAAATTAAGGCCTTCCGACAATGAAAATAAAATTATTACATTAGATTTATTTTTCTTAGTTTGTTAATTTTATTGTTGAAATATTTTGTGTCTTTCATTTTATTTTTCTTAATGAAAATTTGTTTATCTTCTATTATGGAAATTAAGAAGAGTTTGAGTTGAATATTCAAAAGATCGGACTAGTTTAAAGACTCGTCAAATGACAATGAAATCTTTGTGGCTCAGTATCGCTATTGAGTGAAATGCATTTTTTATCGATATGTCAAACACAGTCAAATGGTTGTATATAATCATTCCATTAACACGATTAATAAAGTTCAGAGGAAAAATTTATTTTTATAATAAAATTTATATGTATTTTTTAAATATAATCAACTTTACTTGTCTGTTGCAAATTGTATTTATTAATTTTTATTAATGAAAGGTTTTTTTTTTTTATTTTAAAAAAATAATAACAGATCGCTTCAAACTTTTCTCCTCCTTTTTCCTTTGTGGCCAAATGGTCCCCATGTTATATATTAACTATCGCTCTCATCTCACCTAACATCAAAGTGGAAAATAGTGGTGCATGTCTTTTTCAATGGATAAAGTTGTCGACAATATACGAGTCTTATATATTGACATTTCCAAATGTTATTATAGTGTGTGCTCACACTGGACAACAAAAAATAGACGTGTGGTTCAATTAATAGATTTGGTTCAACTACCATTAAAATTTTGTTCTTCACTTGACATAATGGAATCATGCATAACTACAATAACACCCCAATGAAATTAAGATTGAGAAAAACCATCTCTTTCTGTTCAAAATTTTCAAATACAAAGATTTATAATTTTATGTTCTTTTACCGTGAAGATATATATTAATGAGTTTTTTGTTCAGCGAAATTAGAAATTTATAAATTCTGAAATTTCATTTGAACCAAATTAATATTGTTAGGATGAAAGATTGGATATCAAAAATATATCTGACCTTTATTACCTTTTTTTTCTTTTGAGAGGATCTGCTCTCCCCTTGTTCTCAAAAGCAACAGGAAAAAAAAATCCTAATAATTGGAAAATAAAATGGGAAATATATGTCACGAATCACGTATATATGATGAACTTTTGACATCTAGTAATATTAAATTAATAAAGTTAATCGTACAAGGGGCAATGGTAATCAAATTCGAAAGGGTGGTTAATATGCCTAATAAATAATTAAAAAACGTAATGAACAAAAACAATTTACGTGGGTGCTGATGGTTTGATGACGCTGTATTTCACTCACCACCACACCAACAACAAGTGGAATGGTCTATTGGCATCCACCCAATCTTTATAATTCGACTCGACTTATACCATACGTTTCAAATGAATGTTCTCATCGCACTTGCATATGTACATATACTACATATGTTTTTGTTAAAAGTTCTCTTTATGAAAATCGAACTTAGTGGAGGTCTTGCGGGAAAAGTCTAGAGCTAATTGCTTTAGGTCCTTGGTTAGTGCGGGTGCTCCACAGTAAAAAACTCCTGCATATTCATTTTGTTAATTATTATTAGCATCAATACAATAATAAATTTAATCATTTTTTTTTTAAAAAAAAAAGTCAAAGAAATGTAGGACGATAACTAGAGTAGGTGAACCAACCAATTCTTGAATCTGGATGGTGGAGGGCTATTTTCTTGTAGACTTGACGCCAATTAGGCTTGGCAAAGTGGGACTTGACTCTCGTGCCTGAAACCACATCCACACCGTTCTTTGCATGATGGAGAGACTGAAGCATTGCAATCAGGGCTGATCTGGCGTCCCCTTCTTCGTACACGCTGGTGCAGTAGTTGTGAAGCTCTATCACACCCTTATGATCCATCTCCGCCACCTCGTTCATTATCCCTTTGAACCACTCGAATGAACCTTGTTCCCGAGTCACCCAATAGAAGTAGGCTTTCCTCGTCTTAAAACCTGTTCTCTTATTATTATTTGGAATTGCTTTCCCTTCCTCTTCATCTTCCTCCACCATGTTGTTGATGATGTCCTTCACAATACTGATCATGGGTGTGGCCCCAATCCCAAGCCCCACCAGCAGTACCACATCGTATTTCTTGTAGTCCTGTGCTGGAGCTCCATATGGACCGTCTATCATTATCTTCGGGAAGCTGATTCATTCAATATAGGATCATCTCTTTATATTAATGTTCCCATTTCCAATGCGCAATACCACTAGTAAACAAATAGTACATGATTGTGATTAAATTTACCTAGGATTATTTCCTCCTTGCATTCCCTCAGCTCTGAGCAGTCCGCTCTTACCAGCAGGAGGAGGCTGACAAACCTAACATTACCAATGCAAACATATACATATTAATAGGGTTGGGGAGATTATTGGAGTTGTTTGCCATTTCTAAGCTTATCATTACATGGTTATTAAATTTTAACTAACAACAGACCTCTGAGAAAACAGTTTTGAGCTGGCGGGTCCAGTCACCCAACGTTCTAATGTGCACGCTGAGGTAGTCATCTCCTGGTGCTGACGTGATGGAAAATGGGTGCCTGCGCATTACCAAAATTATACTAATTTAGGTGATGTTCTTTAGTAATGGCATTAAGGCATGGACTAAATTATAAGACTACCATAACTTACCATTCGAAGGGAGAAACTGCAGCGCAGTTGACAAACATGTACTGTCCACTTTTGTATTTGAAGCCCTGTGGCTTTGACATGTGCAATGCCAACACATTTCCGGGATATACTGCAACCTAACGTAATAATGTATCATTTTTTAGACATATATATTGAGTTTGGAAATTGTATTTACTAGAAACGAAGTGATGCTTAGTATAATTAATATGTACCTTGAGAATCTTCACGGACTTGATGCTTGATCTAAAAGCCCTAATCAGCCTTTCACATCCATAAAGGATTATCGGCACTGCCAGATACATCCATGTCTGCAAAATGGATTCATTGTCATTGGTAAAACAAATTGATGTAGTAGTAGTTACAGAGAGAAAGAAAGGAGGAGACCTGGAACTAACCGTTTTGTAATACCATTTCTTAGTGAGGTAGAGGTAAATCCCATGCACTATGAGGAGAGTGTAGACAATGACGAATAGATGGTGAGAATACCAGAAGGCATTGAAGCCGGTGAGTTTCTTGAGGGGTTTAGGCAGGTTGAGCTTGTTACGCCTAAACCAAGGGGTGGCTAGTGTGAATGCTATAGCCATCAGAACTACCATAATAATTCCAGTCACACCCTCCACGCCCTTCACGAACCACCAATAGTTTGGAGGTTGATCATCCCCAAAGTAAGGTTTCATAGGTTCGTATTCCTCTTCAGTGGCATGAAGAAGCCTTGGGAAATCACAGGTTAAATGAGCGCCTGCATGCAGTCCAATGCCAATGGCAACTGCAACAGCAATCACCTTGTGAAAATTTAGATTGTCATCGAAAGGTACTGCTACACCTAGCTTGGTCTTGTTCCTTAGCCAAGTAATGGTGTTGCGGCAGACTGGTAGCAAAATCAGTGCCATATTGAATTTAAGAGTCTCTGCCCCGCCTTTGGCAACACAAACACAATACCCCATTACATGGAAGACGGCCTTGTTCTTGTACTGTATAAACTTGTAAGTAAATAAACCAGCTAAAATTCCTAGCCACAATGCCAGAATCCAAACCCTCTGCCAGTTATCTAATAAAAAGTACTTGACATTCTGGTAGCATCTTTTTAATGGATTGCTCTCCTGTGTAGGTTTAAGTTTCTGACTCAATAGTTGACTCAAAACTCTGCTATCTCCAACCCTGACGGTTTCATTAGGAGTTTGCAATAACAGTGTTTCCAGGTTATAAATCTGTTGACCAGAAGCATGCAGGACCAAACAGTTAAAAAAAACATGGAATTCATACCATTTTCAAAAAAAAAAAAATTAATTATGTATAACATATACCATGATGTATCCAGCATTATCTGGGTCTAATTCTTCCATAATTAGGGCTGCATATTCCTGGGCTTGTTTCTGAATGTTGGAGAGCTTGTTGGCAGAAGCACTTAAGCTGATAATCTACAGATTTCAACGTAAATAAAAGGATAAAAAACTTAAAAATTAATATTAGCGGTTGGTCCACGTTGACCTTGTAATCAGTTGAGTTCTTATGGCAAAAGCAAAATACCTCTCTTACTTCTTCTTCTGTTATTCTTCCATCAGCATCTCTATCTACCCTGCATGAATATTAAATAACTAATAATCAATAAGCAATTCAAGATTCAATTAAGTAGCAGAACCATATATGAGGTTGCTACTAATAGGACATATCTCTATATATACGTACATGTCAAAAAAAGTTTGGAGCCTAGAATCGAAGCTTTCATCTGAGATTTGATCCCAGAACTGTTTAAGCTGTGACTCGTTAATAGAATCGCCACTTATGTTATGCCTTCGAGCAATTGCGCGAAATAATTCACCAGCAAATTCCTTAGATTCCTTGTTCATGCCTGTCAGATGGATCCAGCAGCGATTAATTAATATACAAAATTGAACAATGATTCTCTCAAAATCTTGAAAGTATGGGTTCCACCTATGCATTCGCCGAACAAGGAACAGTGAAGGAGGCCGTCTGTGGAAGCAGTAAGTTGTTGAAACCTTTTCTGTACGGCCGGCCATCCACTTCCGGAGGCTCCAGTTTTAGCAGTGATAAACTTGAGGCCTTTCAAGGCGTGGGAGGCGGCTGATTTGGTCCTATCAAAGTGTGTAGCTGAAGAAGAAGGCCTCCTTGAGAGGGAAGCAAAACGTTTGAGCTCTTGGGAGACCTGCTTGATATGTGATGAAGTTGTCCGAAAGAAGGACGATCTAAACGAAGGTGACTTACTACTGTTCTCCAGAGTCTTCCGGGCCAGAAAAGCCAATTCCGGGTCCTCATTGTTTGCTGGGTGAACGCTGTGAACGGCCACGGAGTCATCGCTGATGTCCAGAGTAATTTCAACGTAGGAGGAAGGATCATCATCATCGTTAACTTTGTGGTGGTTTTCGGGCGGAGGAATATTGAACCTGGCACTCTTCTTGGAAGATCTTTTTTTGTTGAGAGGCCCGCTAAAGGCACTAGTATTGCGCTCGCTCTCTGTGTCTGAATTGTTGTTGTCAGAAGAAGGTGCTACTCTCCCCTCCTCGCCTCTCATTTTTATCGCTTCTGAATTGTTTGAAGATATATAGGAAAACGGACAATCTGGGTTTATATATAGAGGGATGGAGAGGAGGAGGTACGTACAACCAACTACAACTAGCAAGAAGCTTGAAGAGGTGTTCACGAGTTTTAGGCATGTTTCATATCTAGCTTTCTTTTTCTTTTATACATGTGACACAGTTGTAAGGAATTGCGAAACTTGTAGGAAGGATAGATGCGCCGGTCAAACTGACCCTCGAGGATCAATCTTGTTTAGATTGTTTTCTTTTTCCTTTTTCTTACAGTTGAACTTAAAATCTTGGTCAATCAATAACTTAGAATTTTGTCTTTCACTCTAAATAATTTACAACAAGTGGATTTTTAGTCAAATTAGTAATATTAATCTATAATTTAGCTATTCCAAAAAATTCAACTAATCATAATATTTTAGAAAGTCACCTATCTAGTTGGTAGAGCCTCTCCTTGTACTTCTTATTTTGCTGGTAGTGTTTCTTTTCGCTGCGCTCTGCCGTTTGTTCTACCAAAACTTACATATTAATCCAAATAAATGGAATCATATGACAAGAGAATACGCTATTTTGAAGTCGAATGTACTGAAAAGTTATAAAAAAAAATATCATAAATTTGCTATATAAATTTAGATTAAATAAATCTATTTGCACTAAATAAATACTTGCTCTAATATTTTCATGCAAATATCTCATAGTACGCAGCATTATAAATGATTTGTTTTTTATTGGATCAAAAAAGTGATATCCATAAAGTTATTTTCTTTTTTCTTTTGTTCATTACAGGGAAAAAAATATATATTGTTATGGAAGTGTAGATAAATATATAATTTAAAATTTTCCATGTTTAATTTAATTTAATTGTTATGTTAAACAACCAATTATGCCAATGAAGAGGTGAAAAGGGGGCAAATTAAAATTAGTAGATACCATATGCGTATGCAATATATAACTCGATATTTCTGGGCGTAATTATATATGTACTATGTAAATTAATACATCATAAGGAATTGAACAAGTTTCATACAGTTCAAAATTTGTACTACAAAGTTAATGCATGACGCGATAAAGCTTTATTTATTGCAGAATCCGTCACAAATCGACCAGATGCATTTTGAGAATTGATATAAACAATTTAATAGCTAGGAATAGGTTATGATGATGGGATACGATGTTTACAGTTAACTAACAAACATGGATTAATACCCAATCGTATATATGTTTTCCAGAGCTTCTCGTTAGTGAGATCAATCGTCATCAAACTTCTTCCAACAGGCAATTAATTGACAATTTTACCTAATACACGCACGTGTTTAAAGATAGAGAGGGAATATGTCACGTACTGGTGAATTCTACGGTGACGTATTTAATAATATTATCAAATAATATGCTCTAATTTAATAATGAATAATAATTTTTATTGAATTTAATTTTATCTAATTTAATGGTGAATGATAATTTTTATTTAATCTAATAATGAATTATTAAGTATAATATTATAGTGTAATAATGTAAACGACACTTTAAATTTTACCGTCATATATTATATATTCCTGTAGAGAATGTATACAGAGTAGCAGTACAGACAAATAACAATGCAAAAATAATCTCTCTAAAACAGTGGAAACTATTAAGAAGATGTAATATTATATCCACTTGCAAAGGAAACATGTAATACCAGTCTATACATTTATCTCATGATGATTTAATTATGTGATTGTAAATAACACCGGACTCTACATATATCTATATATAACTTAAAAAAATTTCTCAGTCTCTCGCTCATGATCATTTTCAGTTACAATAAGACAGATATATCCATTATACCAACCCACCAAATTATAGATTAAGAATTAGTGAAGCTAGTAATTTTGAATCCCTCAGCACATAACATGTTAAAGGCCTTAATTAATCATGACCTCAAACTTATGATATATATATATATATTTTTAATTTGACCTAGATTTTGATTCATATTCACATTCTCATATATATATATATATATATATATATATATATATATATATATTAAAAATAAATATATTTACTTTAACGAGCACTAATAGGGATTGCGAGAAGCAATAGCCACAGTAGAGGCATAGGGTTAAACAGAGTTGAAGGGGCGAACGAAATATGAAATGGGTGGGTTGGGTTGTAATAAAATGAAAAGAAAGGGTTGACTGACTCCAAATTAGAATGAGAAACGAGACGTGTTTGTTAATACCATGAATTAGTATTATTATTTTTTGAACTGAACGCGGATTCACATCCCAATTTCCTTTTTTTTTTTTTTTTCTTCCGAAGATTTGGCCCCAAACCAAGAAGGTCAAACTAATACTACGATACAAACTTGGACCAATCAAGTTGTGCTGAAAATTACAAAGCCATTCTCCTTTTCTATTTCCTTGGAGTGGGTGGGTCGTTAGCACCACGTGCTCTTTCTTTTTTTTTTTGACTTTTTGCTGAAACTGGGACATGCATACAATCTTATTTTTATATTTATTTATAAAATGTTAGTTGCATGATTTATTTATTTATATAGTATCAAAAATTTTCTTGTTTAAAACTATTTATAAAAATTAGATATAAGGCTGCCGGGAGAAGCTAGAATGTTGGAATAAGTACATCTTCCAATATAAATAAAAAGTTTATGACACGTATTAAAGATAAAAAAAATAAAAGATTCATGACACATATGAAAAATAAAAAAAATACAAACAGTTTCTTTTTTTGTCCTATATATAATTTTCTTTTTTCTTATAATATATAATTATATTAATACAATATATAGTTATATTAATTTATAATGATATTATATTATTTAATAATATTATTATAATTATATAATTTATTATTATATTATAAATGATATTTTTATTCTATAAAAATCAATTTAGATACATATAATTAATTTAATCTAATACATATTTATTTTATATTATATATACAACAATAAAAAAATAGTTGAATTAAAATCTTCAATTAAAAATAAAATAATATCAAAATTTATGATTAATTATAATATATTTTACATTTAGTATATAAATTGTATAGTGTTTATCAATTTTAAATTTGCATATTTTATGTTTGTATGTATGTTATTTATGTTAATATTAATATTATTAAATAGATTTTTATGTTTTTTTAGGTTCATTTATTAGATGGTATAGGTTGTTTATTAAATATATAGATTCGTTTGGTATAAAATGAATACTGTATATTTATTTTTTGTAAACTATAGATTTATTTAGTATAAACTGTAGATTCATTAAAAGTAAATTATAGGTTTATTTTTTTACAAAGTGTAGATTTATTGTAAAAAAAAATTGTAAGTTCATTTTTTATTAAATCTAGGTTTGTTAGTAATAAACTATATATTCATTTTTTATCCAAATTTTTATGTGAAGATTTTGTGAATTTAATGTAAATTGTACATTCATTTTTTGTAAATTATAGATTTATTATGAATAACTAGAGGTTTATTTTTTGTAAATTGTAAGTTCATTATCAGTAAACTGTATGTTTATTTGATATAAATTGTAGAATTATTATTAGTAAACTACATGTTTATTTTTTATTAAGTTGATTAATATAATTATATTCTAAAATTATAATATAATTAATTTAATACATTAATATAATATATTCTAATATATTATAATTAATTTATGAAATTCATAATATAATTATATAAATTATATAATATAATTATATATTAACATAATTATATATTGTATTAATATAATTATATAGAATATATAAAAACATAGAAAATTTTCATTTATAAGAAAAATGAAACAAAAAAAGAAAGAATTTGTGGAAGAAATTTGTGCATGGACAGAAACACACAAATCGATGTGTAATTTTTCTTTTATTGTTGCACATGTCATGAACCTCTTTTTCATTTACTGTTACATGTGCCATGAACCTTTAGTCCATATTGCTGTATAGAAAAGATTCATGGTATAATTTATCCTTCCAAAAATATCTTCAAAATTATTATTGTCCTGTATATATATAATAGGAGTCCACCTAAATTTTTTAGTATTTCAGTTCATGAACTCTTCCATCTATCAATTCCCAACTTAATCTTCACATTTTGAATGGAAAACTTCATATATTTTAAAAAATAATATGATATTAAAGTATCTTATTATTAATACTAAAAAAAAAAGCATCAATATTATTATAAAGAGAAAGAGGGGTAAAGTGATTAATTTAAAAAAAAAAAGAAACAAAACCTTATTTCCATCCTAAAAGTCAACAAGTTCAGAATTTTATGTACACAATACCTTTTTTTTTAAAAAAAAAAGAAAAAGTATTATTGGATCGATTATTCTTTTGTAATTTTGTTACTTAAAATGTATTAAGGGGATATTTAGAAAATAAGCATAGCGATTTAGGGTCAAATTATATTATAAAATCTTGTCCATATAAATTATATTATAAAATATTGTATATATAATAATATGAATTAAGAGTTTATGATATGTGCAAGAGTAAAAAAAAAAAACCACGTGTTTTTATCCTATACACAGCTTTTTTTTCACATATATTTATTTTGTTTCATTTTTTCTTTATAAATGAATTTTTTGTATATTTTTATATATTATTATAATTATATCATTTATATTATTATATATAATTACATATAAAATAATTAATATTATTATATTAGTTTATTATATTAAATCATATTTATAAATTTCAAAAATTAATTATATTATAATTTTATAATATAATATAATATAATTATATTATATTAATCAACTTAATAAAAAGTAAACTTACAATTTACTGATAATAAATTTATAGTTTATACCAAATAAACCTACAATTTATAAAAAATGAACTTACAGTTTACTAACAATGAATTTGTAATTTACAAAAAAGGAATCTATAATTTACATTAAATCCACAAAATCTTCATAAAGAAAGTTGGATTAAAAAAAAAGAACATATAGTCTATTACTAATAAATCTACACTTAATAAAAAATGAATTTACTGTTTACTGATAATAAATTTATAATTTATACCAAATGAATCTACAGTTTATTGATAATAAATTTTCAGTCTATACCAAATGAATCTACAGTTTATAAAAAATGAAACTACAGTTTACTGATAATGAATCTACAGTTTATAATAAATAAACATATATATTTAAATTAATCAACCTACACCATATAACAAATAAATCACAAGAAAAAATATAAAAATCCATTTAAATAACATACCTACAAATATACAATTTGTAAATTTAATATTGATAAACACTATAGAATTTATATACTAAATATAAAATATATTATAATTAATCATAAATTTTTATATTTCTTATTTTTAATTGAAGATTTTAATACAATTATTTTTTTATAATTTTTATTTTATATTATGTAACATAAAATAAATATTGATTAGATTAAATAAATCATATATATCTAAATTGATTTTTGTGAAATGAAAATCTCATATATAAGATAATAATATAAATTATCTAATTATCATAATATAATATAATTAAATAATATAATATCATTATAAATTAATATAATTATATGTTGTATTAATATAATTGCATATTATAAGAAAAGAAAAAAATGAAACAAAAAAAAAGTTGTGTATGAGACAAAAAGAAAATTATTTATATTTGTTTTCTACCTTTCACACGGATCATGAACTTTTAATTTATATTGTTATATAGACAAAAATTCATCATATAACAACCTGATTTAACCCGGTGACCTAAAGCAGAAAATCAGTTCACCACCCAAAGGTAAGGCTACTTATAGCTAAAGCCCAAATAAATCACAGAAAATCTCCAACTGTGTATTGCTCATTTAAAGATTATTTGCCTGGATGGATCAACTGCTTTTAGTCTTCAGGTCACCCTATATAAAATTAGATTAATAAAAAATGAATGAAAAGAGATGGGAGCCCATATGCATTTCTTCAGTATCACTCCTTTATGGGTCATGAAGATGGTTAAATTAAGCAACAAACAGAAAAGAATGCAATATAGTATAGGCCGTGGCCCATGAGCTTCCAGGTTTGGCCCTATAATGGAAGAGGTGTTTTCCTCTTTCCCCAAACGGTACAAAGAACTCAGTTCAGCAAAAATAAAATGGGAAAAAATGTAATGAATATTGAAAAAACTAATTATAAAATCATACAAAAAATAAAAATAAAATGGGAAATGGTATTTTTTAAAAATATAAAAAATAAAATGGGAAAAATGTGTAAATATAAAAAATATAAAAACATATTTATAAATATTTTTTTTCTTACATATAATAAATATTGAAACAATTAATTATAAGATCATATAAAAATAATATTAAATATAATTATTTAAATTAATATTAATTATAAAAAATAAATGAAATAAAAATAATCAATCAAATATTTAAAAATAAATATTAATTTTCTAAAATTAATATAAATTTATTTCTACTTATTTTTTAAAATGTGGCAACTTTATTTAAATTGTATGCAATAGTTATTTTGAACAGGTCTTCAATAGTTATAGAAAAAAAATATATGTATTTTAGCCTAATAATAAAGATGAAATGATTTAAAAAAAGTCTCCTAAGCTTAAACCTTACTGTTAATAAAATTTTGATTTTCAATACTCAAATAAAAAAAATGCTAAAGTTTTGTTTGGAATAAATCATGAAATAAAAAAGAGAAAAAGTTTGTTAATAGAATTTCTCGTTTTAGTGATAGAATCTATTGTTTGGAATAAATATTAAATTGATAGAACAATAGAATTTTGATGTTTAGAATAAATCTATAATGAATTAAAATCATTTTATTTTCTTCCATACTTTTATTTTTTTTATTTTTTAAAAAACTAACATAGTTTCAATTTAAGTTATAAGGTTAGCAGAGTAATTTTATCTAAAATTTTTAATTGAAATGAATTCTCACAAATTTTTATTATTTTTTTTACTTAATTTGACTTTCTTATCAAATCATTTTTTTAAATGAGAAATTTAATTCTTTAAAATATAGATTTTTCAAATAAGAGAATTATTAAAATAAAATTTTTTCTATTAAATTCTTTCAAAATCTAAGTGTTCAAATGAAGGCAAAAAATAAATACTTATGATGATGATATATAATTTCTGTGTGTTTTAAATGTGCTATATTTTTAATTTAAATAATTTAGTACTAAGTTGACATAATAAATTAAAAGCAAGTGTCTCACATAAAATGCAAATGAATTATATTAAGGGTGTTGGACTAAGTGGCTATGCAACAACCCAAGAGAGAGTGATTTGGGTTGAAAATAAAAACAAACACAAACACACAAATCAACACATATATTTTTATAATAGTTCGACTATTTGTCTATTCCACTCCTCAAACTTTCACTTAAACCTTTTTATTTGTTTTTCAAGACTCAAGAAAAATCTTCCATTTTCTAGACTAAGGAATAACCTTCCCTTTTATAGGCTCAAGAACAACATACTCTTTCGTATTTTTTTAGATACAATACTAACTTTTACAAAGGATAAATCCAATCAGTGTTTATACCTCTCAAATAAGTAGCAAATACGCTATTAGTGCTTAACAAAACCTACTCTCAAAAGAGTAACAAAAACAAACTCACTCTACCCAAATACAAAACAAGACCCAAAAAGGTTTGCACAATAACTTATTAAAAATGTTTACAAGTTGTTCACAAAGTTTCTCCAAACTTTTTCTTTTATCTTTAGTTTTCAAAAATGCTCTTTATATAACAAAACTCCAAAACTAGCCGTTGGAACAATTAATATTATGTCTGACAGTTTTTTGCAAAATTAGTCGTTAGAGATGACAACACCCGTTGTTATTCATCAACCCCTTATTGAACATGTAATGGTAAATTCCAACGTGCGTAATCTATCATTCAATACCCGTTGACTTTGACTACAATATATGTTGGAGAAAGAACAATGCTCATTATTTATTTCCAGAAAGCTTGAACTTTATGCTTTATTTTTCAAACTTTGTACAGTTGTTTTCCACGCCCGTTGTGCAATTCACAATGCCTATTGGAAACTCCTTTAATGCCTGTTGAGAAGGGCTAATGCTCATTTCGGGTTGTTGTCACTAGGCACCAAGAAGGGGAGTTGAATTGGTGTATAAAATGTCAAAAAACAAAGAAAAGGGAACTAGAAACAGTAGAATGCAGAGAACTAATTTATGGTGGTTCAGGTATAATAGACCCTACGTCCACTCCCCAATTAACCAATTGGGTATTTTACTATCTCAATGTTTTCAAGCTTACACCCAACTTGTACAACTTGTGTTTTGATGGCTCACACACAACCTTACAACAATGTGTTTTTAGGCTAACACACAACCTCACTCAAGTGTTTTACTAGACTCACACTTAAACCTTTCTTAAAGTGTTTTAACAGGCTAACACCACAACCTTACAACTTGGTGTTTAACGCTCACACCTAACAATTACAATTTCATAAAGAAAATGAAGGAAATGAGTAGCAAAGATTGAGAGTTTTAATCACTTGTAATAAATTCCTTAGCAACCTTATTCATGGCTGTTTGGTGGTGTATTTATACCCAAACTTCACCAAAGAGACATTGCATATCATAGCTCATCAAATCTTTGAGAAATGCTAGGCAGATTCTACATTAAATGCTTGTAAGGATGAAATTGTGGTCGCTACTGTCATTTCGTGGTCGCAAAATCCAAATTCCTCAAGGGAAATCTCGTTTGTGCCTAACGGCTAGTCCACATAGCAGCTTTTGATTAGTTCACTATGAAAATATAGTCATTGTCTTTCACCTACTTTCAGAAGTTGCAGTCATGAGTTTTCTTATACAGGACGCGACAGAGGATGCGAATTCGTCTGTCAAAGTGGTCATTTTTCTTCCTCAGGACTCGCGGTTGCTACCAATAAGATGCCATCGTAAAATTTGATTTCCAACGGTCTTCTGGGACACTTGTCAAGTTGTGGTTGTGAACTTGCTTTCCTCTTGAGTCACTTTGAAATTCGCGATCGCGACTAGGGCGTGACATACACTGCGAATTCGTTTGTCACATTTTAGGCTTTTTCTTTTCCATAGGTCGCGGTCGAGAATGACTCCGCGATTTCAC
>CATIWR010040502.1:0-14313 GCA_949677035.1 Omphalea diandra | reverse complement strand
TATATATATATATATATATATATATATATATATATTCATTATCTACATGTATATATTCTCTTAATTTAATATTCTCTTTTAAAATTATGAATTCAATATTATATTTATATTATGCTTATATATTTCATATATTATATTATTATTTAATATCATAAATTTAATTTTATATAATTACTTTATTATATTATAACTTAATATTATTTAAAATTATTAATATATTATATATTCAAATTATTTATATATAATTTAATATTATTAATACAAAATTATATTAATATTTATATTATAATTAAATAGTGATAGAACTAGCTATGAAATTTTCTGTTGCTAAGTCTAGAGATGGAAAATTTTGTTGCTAGTTCCATTGTGACATGTAGCAACGATATTTTTGTCGCTAGTCTAGCAACAACTTTTATACTATTGCTAGCTAGTGACAAATTTTTCATTGCTAATCTTAACGACGAAAAATTTTGTCGCTATATTGTTGGCATTGAACTAGCGCTAACTTAGCACCAGTTTTGATTACGAATTTAGCGATGAATTTTTAATCTGTCACTAGTTTTGAAATTTGGTTAGAAATTCATCCCAATTTCTTTATGAAAAAATTTCGTCACTAAATCTGTCGCTATTTCGACAAATTCTTATAGTGCTAATTGAACAAACAATTAGTTCAACTAGTATTATTACTTCATGACCATACTTTAACTAGAATGACATAGCTCCTGTCATAGTTTTAATGGTCATGCTTATCACTTGAAGTGTTTCTAACAGTAGCTCATGCCAAATCCTTAGGTTGTTCTCTTCCATTTGTTAAGTATTCAATTTTATGACCTTATTGATAAACTCAACTTATCCATTAGCTTAAGCATAATGTGTTAAATGAAGCAACTTGACCCTATATTCTTAGCAAAATTATTGGATATCTTCCCTAGTGAATATGGAGTATTGATTAATGGTGTTGAATTCTAAAAAGTCATGGCAATGAAAGATGAACTCCTTATAAAACTTAATCACCAAGGACTGGTGAACTACTTTGAGTGGAATTACTTTCACCCATTTTGAGAAGTAATTGATTGCCACAATAATGAAGATATGTTGATTGAAGGATGGTCTTCCCTGTTAAATCAATTGCCATCCTCTAGAAGGCCAAGGCTAAGTGACTGAATGCAATTCTTCGATAGGAAGATATTAAACATGCCCATGTTTCTGACACGGTTGACACCTTTTGGCATAATTAGAGTAATCCTTTTCCATTATTGGCTAGAAATGGCCATACTTCAATTATAGCTTCTTAACCATCTTTCGTAACTCATTAAATGTAGCCACCCCTTATAAACCTCTACCATGATCAACATAGGTTGTTTCTATCCAACACATAATAAAATCTCTCCATCTAGGTGATAATGGCATAATTCTTCATTTTGATACCAATACTTCCTCATGCATAGGCAAACTTAAGGATTAACTAAAGCATTAAGATTGTCTAGATATGAAATGATCTCATCTTTACAATCTTTGGACAAAATCTAAGTAGATTTTTCATTATATTCATGCTATAATAGAACACATGTTATAAAAACTAATTCAATGATGTAAGAAGAAGCATAGTTAAACCCACCTTTCTTTATGAATGATCTTATTTTGTTTGCTATTGAGGCCTCCATTCAACAAATGCATATTATTTGAAAATTTTTATGAACAATTTTGTATGCCATTAAGTAAAAAATTAGTATATCCAAAACTTTTCTAATTTTGTTCTAAAAATGTAAACCATTAGTTGTTAAGGATATTAATGATGTTTGTGGGTTCCAAATGATGATGAACTTGGGAAAGTACTTATGCATTCCATTATTTCAATCTCATTCTATAAATAAGGAGTCTCAATATATTCTCAATAAAATAGATAATGACTCTCTAAATGGCATATGAAAAACACTTACTGGCATAATTATGATGATGTAATAAGTTTTTTTTAGCCATTCTAAGTTATGTAATGCAAAGCACTAAGCTCCCTTTTTCTATATGTAATTTTATTGAAAAACATTATTGTAATTTTATCTAGGCTTCTATGAGTGACACAAATTGTATTCCTTTTATTAAATGAGAAAGGATATGGAAATTGAAAGAGCATGAGATATGGCAATTGAAAGAGCATGAAGGCCTCGACATTAGAAAGGCTCAATTTACTAATGATGCATATTTGATGAAATTAGCTTCAGGAATATTTGTAAATCCAAATGCTTTATAGGTTAAAGTCATATGAAGTAACTATTGTGTAAGGGAGGAGATGGTGGCTTTTATGAATAGTAGTACAAATGTTTTTTAACTTTAGAAAGGTCTTCAACGGATTATATTTTAGAAGGCATGAGATGGGATATAAGGGATGACACAACATAGGGCTCTTGATACATTCGATCTTTACAATTTTATGCTTTTACTCATCTTTCACAAGATTAATTGAGTAAAAAGGTCAATAAGTTTGCTAATCTAGGTGGCTCTTAGAATTAGCGATCCTTTCAGCATATTTTTGCCTTCCATGTAGCTTCATAAGATTACTTCTATTGGATTAATCATTAAGGGATTTAATAAGTATTTGATATATTAGATTCTTAGTAAGAATGGCACTTTCAAAGTGCAATCTCCTTATGAATTCATTTTGAGAATAATTCAACAAGAGACTGAACAAAAATGAAAGATTATTTGGAAGTGGGAGGGTCCATAAAGGATTTGCACCTTCTTGTGGCTAACTTTCACCAAAGGCTTTTGAGTAATCAGGAGAAGAATATATGTCATTTAAGTGGAAAAATGGCTTATCCCAGGTAATATCGGGAGGAACATATGTCATTTGAGTGGAAAAGTGGCTTATCTTAATTATTTTTTTCTATTGAAACTGTATTCCATGTTTTAAGGGATTGTATTTTTGCTAAGAGGGTATGATTTTCAGTAATTCCTATTGGCTTGAAGGTACAAGAATTTTTTTCTAGGCCATTTAAGAACTAGTTACTTGAGAACTTACAAAGTAGAGACATTAAACATAATTAAAGGACTTGGGCAGTGGTTGTTGGTGTTGCTTGTTGGTTTATTTGGAAATGGTACGATCTTAGTATTTCTTATGATGACTTTTTGCACCTAATATATCATACCGTATTTATTATGGCTTATTTTTATAATAAATGGTCCTAAACAACGAGTTTAGTGACAATGACTAAAAGATTAAACAAACAAAAGAATTAATAATGATAAGATGGAAACTTCCTCCTTTTAGGTGGTCTAAGTGGAACACGAATGAATCTTATTTAGGTCTTAAAGGTAAGTTACTCACAATAGGATGTAGGTGACTAGTTTTATTGTTAATGTCTAAAGGCCTACATGGAAATCGGTTAATGGAGGTTAAAGGATGGATGAAAATGAGTATAAACGAGTAACCTTGTTTGGGACTATAATTTTAATGGGAGGATGTTAGTTATAGTCCTTAGACCAATTATTGTAATGTATATATATTTTTTAATAATGTCATAGTTGCATTTTCATTAAATATTTCTTTTATATTTTAATGGGAGGGTGTTAGTTATAGGCCCTAGACCAATTATTGTAATGTACATATATTTTTTAATAATGTCATAGTTGCATTTCTATTAAATATTTCTTTTATATTTTTTATGGCTAAATGATAAATTTCATGAATAATTAATTCTATCTAAGGTCATCATGTATGTGACTTGATAGTAAAACCCTTAGGTGTAAATAATTCTTTTTTAAATTGTTCCTAGTCAGTTATTATTATCGGGATAATAATGAATGAAGACTAATATATGTTTTAATTGATGACTATGTTTTACTGGTCATGTATATGAGATATTATATCAAACACATAGATACATGTTTAAAAAATATTGTATTGGACTGACCCGCTGTGAGAACACTACATGGATAAATTGTTGTAAGTGATTCTCGTATAGTAATATTAACTTAATCCTCTTAAATGATTCTCATGCAATAATATTAACTTAATCCTCTTACTTCAAATCACCATGGATTCTAATATGATGAACTACATATTTTGGTATAGTTCAATATTATCTTTAATAAGATAATTGTATAGACTAATATTGGACATGGAGTAAATCATATAAAGGAATATGAGAGATTGAGAAGGAATTTGTCCATCATATTCTATAAGAAATATGTCTTTGGCCCCTCGATAAGTTAGACTAAAGAGAATGACCATATGGAAATGAATTGATAAAAGTTATCAATGTCATTTTACATTAGTCTACTTAAAGATCGAAAAATAATTGAACTATATAAGGATGACATGATTCATGCATTATATTCAATTGATATATAATATGATAAAAAGACTATAATACCATTTGTAAAATAGGTTAGGTCAGATTATTGACCTTAACAAAATTTGGATATTCATAATGTCTTACTACAGACCACTTATAACTTGTAGCTAAAAATAGATTTTTGGCCACCACCAATATTATGTAAACTTACAAGGTCGCATATTTAGAAAAGGTCTAAAAGCAAAATTTGTTTACTACTTTCTCTTTATTTATAATTAAGATAATTAGAGATATTATCTAAATTTTTTAGATATCTATTTTATTTTAAAAGTTGAAACAAAACATGATATTATCTTATTTATATATCTAAGGATACGTAGTTGGCATATATATATATATATATATATATATATCTTAATAGTTAAGATACATATATACGAGTTATAGGGTTTTCTGATAAAAGTGTGTATTCACGTTGTCTTCATAAAACATAAAAGAGAGGGTCACATTAACATCCTAATACTAGTACATTAATCATTTTAAGAGGTTTGTTCATATAGATACCTGTAGAAGACATTCATCATTTTGGTAGCGTTTGAATCTAGCGATCTACACTCCAAGCTCGAGGTTATGATTTACTAGTGTAAACCCCTTTCTACCTTCCAACAATCTTGCCATCTCTTGTCTGAGTTGGTAAGATTTTTGGATTATTCTTTTCAATTTAATTGAATTGCATGGATCCTTGGTGGGTTTTATACACCAAAATTTTTATTTTTTCACTATGATAGTTCTACAAACCAAATAATGATATTAGAGCCACTTACAAATTTAAGTAAATTGAATTTGTTATTGTTCTATGTATAAGTGTTATATATTTGAACATGGATGTGTTAGTTGAAAATTGTTTCGATAGTTTGATGGTAAACAAATTAGTTTAAGGGAAAATTAATCTGCATGAAAATAGAAAATAATACATTAATTAGATTAATGTGTTTTAAGGTTTAAGATGATTAAATGATTTCACAGTGTTGATTTGATTAACATAATTACTATTTCTTATGATCTATCATTAATTTGATTAATATTGCAATTATAATAAGATTCATATATTATGCTTTTTCTTTTATTATTCATGGAAGATTTTTTAATTGTCAAAACTTATGATCATCTATTTCCAATAGATTTATTAATGTTATAGGTAAGTTTAATCATTAAATATGAATAATCTATTTTGAACAAATTAATAAATTTCACAAAGCTGTTTAAGTGTTAGATAGTGATTAATTAATTTTATTATGAATAGATTAGTTAAACTAATTGATTAAACCTAATAGAATTTAGGGAGCGACTTATATAAAAGAGTAAGGTAAATTGTTTACCTTTCGAGGGCATTGCCCCTCTGACCCCTTCTTTCTAATTGGCTAAAAGGACCACTGCTAGGGGTGTTGCTTAACCCCGATTGGATTCTTAACATAAATTGTTAATTGCCCTAGCATAATATGTTTAGTGAATGATTTGTTTATGTTTTTACATGGTGCATGACATGAACCTTTACACGAATGTGATTGGCTTTTTGATTTCTCTATTTTCAAAGTTGTAATTTTCAAATATGGTCAGCATGTCGTTTAATTTGTTTTGTAATCATTTATTTTATTAGTAGTAATAGAATAATGTAGATTACAATAATGTAAATTGCAATTAGTAATGGAGACCTTCAAGGCACAGGATGGTGATCTTCACGGCATAAGGTAGTGACCATTGATTACAACTTAGGCAAATCCATAGAAATGAAGATTTACCCCTAGGATTGACCTTTTGATCTTTATATTGGCTTGTGAAGGTCAATTTAGTGTAAGGATCATGTTATGACATGTTTATTGTTGTTATTATGTATGGATTTTATGATGCAATACATGTGATATATATGATGCAACATAAAAATACATAATAGGCTAAAAACTGGTAAAATCCATCAATAAAATTCAGTCATGAAAATGCCTATCATAATTCAAACACTTTTAAGACTTTGATTCCTAAATATAGATTTTGCCAAAGCAAATTATATTAGACCATCTTAGTAAGACAAGATGGATAAGGGTGATATCTATAAGTTTGAAATCGATAAACTTAACTAGGTTACTAAAACTATTTTGAACCTAGGACATTAGATAGGATAAGTGTGGACATATGATGTCAATATCCCATAATTATCCAAGAGTTACATAAGATGTAATTGGTAATGTGTTACCTATCTAATTAACCAAATTTTAAGTGATAAGACAAAGTCAACTTAAAATTAGGTAAAATATGGATCTTAGCCCATTAAAATTTCAATTGTTAAAAAATTCTAATTTGAGGGTTAATTTGATAAAATTTAGTGCGAGTTTATATGTAATAAAATACTATATATGCTCTATATAGATTTGTTGTAGATTATGGCTTCAAACGTCATCTCTAATTTATCATTGAGATTAATCCTTGAGAAGGATAAATTGAATAGGACTAATTCCCTTAAATGGTACAAAAACTTGAGAATTGTTCTCAAGCAAGAAAGGAAGAAATAGGTCTTATATCAATATATCCCTATAGAGTCTACAACTAATGCTTCTAGGCCTAAAAGGATGCTTACACTAAGCATCTAAATAACTTAGTTGATGTCACTTGCCTCATCTTTACTTGCATGGAATCAAATAGAAACAACTGATGGAAATGGAGGCATATACTATATAGATAATCTCAAGAAAATATTCTAAGAGGAGGCTCGAATTGAAAGGTTCAATACTATTAACGCTCTACTCTTATGCAAGTTAGCAATTGGTAGCTCAGTCAATCCTCATGTTTTAAAGATGAAGGTCATCTTGATCATTTGTAAAAACTTGATTTTGCCATTAGCTAAGAGTTGGCTGCTGACTTCATTCTCAATCCTTGCTTAATGCATGTGATGCGTTCATTATGAACTATAACATGCATAACATAGAGAAAAGTGTTTTTGAATTGCATAGGATACTCAAGACTGTGAAACTGAACATCAAGAGCTACACCAAAGATGTTTTGATGGTCAATAAAGGAAAAGGTATGAAAAGAAGGGAAAGGGAAATAAGAAGGCTATAAAGGACTTAAAGAAGTTTAAGCCTAACTCAATGCCTAAATATCCAAAGGAGGGAGCATGCCATTTCTACAATGAGCCAAGCCATTGGAAGAGAAATTGTAAGCTCTATTTGGACAATTTAAAAAAGAAAAAGGATATTCAGGTTATTGCTTTAGGTATCCATATTATAAAGGCCAATTTTATCTATTTTTGAATTCACTTCATGGGCATTAGATACTGGAGGTGGATCTCACATTTGTAATAATCTACATAGACTAAAAAGGAGTAGATTTTGGCCAAGAGCAAGGTGAACCTACAAGTTGTGGATGGAGCAAGAGTTGTTGCCTTAAATGTAGGAACTTATGAGTTAGCTTTGCCTAGTGGACTTATTTTAACTTTGAATAATTGTTATTATGTGTTTGCATTGAGTTGGAACATTATTTTTATTTCTTGTTTAGACATAGAAGGTTTTAAATTTATTATCAAGAATAGTAAACACTTAATTTCTTATAATGACATATTTTATGGTTATATTCATGTATCAAATTGTCTTTATGTCCTAAATCTTGAAAATAGTAATGTTAGGTCCATCTATAATGTTGATACCAAGAAGCATAAATCGAATGACTAAAATTATGACTATCTTTGGCATTATTGTTTATGCGACATAAATAAGAAATGCATATCAAAGCTCCAATAACATGGACTTTTGAATTCATTTGATTTTAAATCATTTAAACCTATGAATCTGACTAAAACCCATTTCACAAGGTATAATGAAAGGGCTAATGATTTATTGGGCCTAGTACATATCGATGTATGCAGGCCATTAAGTTTAAATATTAGAGGAGATTTCAGTACTTCATTACTTTTAAAATGATTATAATATGTATGGTATGGCTATATCTATCTTATGAAACATAAATCCGAATCTTTAATGTTCTAAGTTTTTAAAACTAAAGTATAAAACTAATTTAGTAAAAATATAAAAGCACTTTGATCATATCGAGGTGGTGAATATTTAAGCCAAAAATTCATTAATTATCTGAAAGATTATGGGACAGTCTCACAACTAACTCCATTATAAGCACCATAATGGAATGGTGTATCTAAGTGGAGAAATTGAACCTTATTAGATATGGTTCAATCTATGATGAGTTAGATAATCCTCCAATCTCTTTTTGGGGCATGCGTTAGAAACTATTGTGTTTATAGTAAATAAAGTTCCATCAAAGACTGTTAGAAAGAAACCATATGAGATATGGACTGGAAAATCTCCTAATTTGTCTTTTCTAAAGATTTGGTGTTGTGATGCTTATATGAAGTGTCAAATTTCAAAAAAATTAGTACTTAAATTAAAAAAATGTTATTTTATAGGATATCCTAAAGAAACTGAAGAATATTACTTTTATAATACTTCTAAGAACAAAGCCTTTGTTGCTTAAAATGGTGTCTTCTTGGAAAGAGAGTTCATTCCTAAAAGAACTAGTGGGAGTAAAGTTTAACTCAAAGAAATTTAAGAACCATAAGATAACATTAAACCACCTATGGAATCTTAATAGGATTCACAAGCAGTTTTTGATTCTATATAAGTTACACAAGCTCTAAGAAGGTCTATAAAAGCATGTTAGAGACTTTTAACTGATAGAAACAAAGTGATGCTTATAGACCAAAGTAAGCCCACATCTTATCAAAAGGAAGTGGATAGTCTAGACTCTAAGAAATCGATGCAAGCCATGAAATCTGAAATGCAATCCATATATGATAATAAGTATGGACTTTTATTGATCCATTTGGAGGTTTAAAGACTATTAGGTGTAAATGGATTTTCAAAAAGAAAATATACATGGATGGTAATGTGCATACCTATATAAGCAAGACTGGTTGTAAAAAGGTTAAATGTAAACCCATGGTATAGACTGTGATGAAATGTTTTCACTAGTTGTTATGCTTAAATCCATTTGAATTCTCTTTACCATAGTTGCATACTATGATTATTAATTATGACAAATGGACGTCAAAACAACATTTTTTAATAGAAATCTTCTTAAGGATCTATATATGACATAACTAAAATGTTTTGTCAGTCTTAAGAATTTTAAAAAGGTTTGTAAGCTTCAAACGTCCACTAATGGATTAAAGTAAAGATTCTCAAAATTGGAATCTTTGCTTTGATGAAGTAACCAAAGAGTTTGGTTTCATAAAAAATAAGGATGAGCCTTATGTTTATAAGAAAATTAATGAGAGTTGTGTTATATGTTGATGATATATTACTTATTGCAAACGACATCTTTACCTTACAAAATGTTAAATTGTGGTTAGGGAAATGTTTTCGATGAAAGACTTAGGTGAAACCACCAACATTTTAGGCGTTAAGATCTATAAGGATAGATTTAAAAGGCTTATTGGCCTAAGTTAGAGTATATCTATTGATATGGTACTAAATAGGTTTTGTAAGCAAACATTCTAAGAGAGGATTCTTGCTAATGTCAAATGGCATAACTCTTAGTATGACTCAGTGTCCACTGGCATAAGATGAGCGAGAACACGAGAGTAAGATTCCATATGCTTTTGTTATTAGATCTATCATGTATGCCATGTTATATACTCAACTTGATATCCCATATACACTGAGTATAATGAGTAGGTACGAGTTAGATCTAGGTAAAAGTCACTAGACAATAGTTAAGAATATCCTAACTACTTAGGAAGGACTAACGATGTATTCTTAATATATGGAGAATAGAAAGACAAGTTGATTATAAGTGCTTACGCAAATGGTAGCTTCTAATATGACAAGGGTGACTTTTGTTCATAATCAGGTTATGTGTTTTGTTTAAACAAAGGTGCAGTGAGTTGAGAAGTTCAATAAACATGTATATGTATATATCAAAACATAAACATACAAAGAAAAACTTTCAGTAGCCAATGACTCCAAAATGAAAATTACTAGTAAAACTAATGCTTCCAATTTCAACAATAATATTGCTATAAGAACCCTTTTTTTTCTTATAGCAGATATTTATCATTCCATCATCCTTAAAACGTCTTTTATACGTGTGATAACTCCTTATGAAGTTGGTCATAACCATATCTCTTTCAAAATAAAAAGAATGCAAAACATATTTTTCCTTTCGTTGAGATGCCAAAAATAAAAAACCTCAATCTTATGAGAGCCTACACTGTTTATAATTTCCAAATCAATGCTCTTATAAAAGGAAAGCAAAACCAACTTCTGCATTTAAAACAAGATGTTTCCTTACGAAACATAAAGAAACAATTACAAAATTGTGAGGTATTAAGAAAGATTTCTTCCATATAAAACAAAATCAAAAATAAAATCCGTGTTGATTTTTCAAATGCCTTTTAGGATAGAGAACAACTTCTTATTGACCTTCCTTATGAAGATGAATTTGATGATAGACAAATCCTTACCAAAGCTAGACCTATCCAAATGAATGCAAAATTAAAATAATTTTGCAAAACTTAAATACAAGAACTAGAGTCAAAAGGTTTCATTTCAAAGTCTAAAACACCTTAGTCTTGCGCAACTTTTTATGTTAACAAATAATTTGAAATTGAGAGCAGCACGCCTAAACTTGTGATCAATTACAAATCCTTGAAATGGATTAGATATCCCATTCTAAGCAAAAAAGACTTACTCCAAAAACTTCATTCAACTTTCATATTTTCAAAATTTGATATGAAATTAGGAATCTACCAAATACAAAACCATCTAAAGAATAGATACAAAACTACTTTTACTGTTTCTTTTTGTAAGTATGAATGGAATGTCATGCCTTTCGGACTAAATAATGCCCCTTCAGAATTTCAAAGGATCATGAATGACATTTATGATTTTATTTCCCAATTCTGTATTGTTTACATTGTTGATGTGCTGATCTTTTCGAATTTTATAGAACAACATCTTAAATACATGAAAACCTTCCTCGACATTATAAGAAAGAGCGGTTTAGTTATGTCAAAATCTAAAATCTCTATTTTCCAAACAAAGATCATATTCCTTGGTCACTATATAGAACAGGGAACTATCACACCAATTAAGAGATATATTTCTTTCTCCAGCAAATTCCTTGATAAAATTCTAGACAAAACCCAATTATAAAGATTTTTGGGGAGTCTAAATTATGTCTTGGATTTCTGTACAAATATAAATCAATTGGCTAGACCCTTACATGATAGGCTAAAAAAAAACAAATCCCTAAACAGAACTGTTAGACTAGGTTGATTTAACCTAAGCCATGAATCTCTTTTGATCTTGACAATAGAAATTGATCAATTTTAATGCTTTCATTAAGTGATGTTTTGTAGGTTAGAAGTTAGATTTTGTCATTGGAAGTTGGATGGAGTTCAAATCTCCAACCTTGTAAAGTTCACTCTAACTCGCGGTGAGTGTATTGTAAATCGCGACTGTGAATCAATCACAAGGAAGGATGAAGCTAGGCCAAAGGAATTCACAGACAACTTCGCTACTACGACACAACCAAAGTTGGAAAAGCCTTAATCATAGAAGAATTGATGGTGTGTGTCACACCTTAGTCGTGACCGCACTTTCATAGTGACAAAGGAGGGAACCATTGTAAGAGATTTTAATGTGAGCCTTGAAAACACTTGTGAGAGGTTTTAGTGTGAGCCTCGAAAACAAAAACACTTGTAAGAGGTTTTTGTGTGAGCTTAGAAAACACAAGTTGTAAAAGTTTGGAGTGAGCTTGAAAACACTTATTGAGTTGAGTGAAACACCTAATTGTAGAGAATTGGGGAGTGAACGTAGGGTTGGTTAATACTTGAACCACTATAAACTCTTATGTCTTTTATTCTCTTCTTCTACTCAACTTCTTAAATACCTTATCTCTCATTTTAATTTTTTTTTTGAACACCAATTTAAGCCCCATTCTTAGTACCCTAGGCCAACAAGAATAACATAATATAGTCATTAGGGAAATTGAGAAAAGAATCTTAGAAATTCCCTGCCTCCACTTGACAGATCCTTCAGCCCTAAGATTGTAGAAACTGATGCCTTAGATTTAGGATAAGGAGGAATTTTGAAATAAATCCAAAATAGGGAGGAAAAAAAATTATGCAATTCACCTCAGGTAGTCAGAATGATTGTCAGAACAATTATTCTACAATAAAAAAAGAAATTTTTTTCAATTATTTTATGCATTATAAAGTTCCAAAGTGATCTTTTAAATAAAAAATTTCTTCTTCGCATTGATTGTAAATCTGTAATAGAAGTTTTACAAAAAGATGTACAAACCATTGCATTGAAACAAATTTTTGCCAAATGGCAAACAATTTTGATTTTGATATTGAATTTATAAAGTAAGATACACATTTTATATTGGATTTTCTAAACTAGGAATTTCTTCAAAATACGCTATAATGCTTCCTCGAAATTCTAAATCTAAAGATAAGGGCAAAACCCTAGTATAAACTTTCACAAAACCTACATCAGCCCAACCCATAAAATTTTGGATAGATATGGTCCAGGAAGATGAACAAAATGAGACTCAGTCCTCACAAAAACAATTATAAGCCCAACAATGGGTAGAATCACTGGTTTATTCTCTAGAATTACTTATAGCCTTATAAAACTTCTTACAGGTCTGACATGCCTAAAAAGGTTAAATTTTTGAACTTATTTTTACAAAATCAAAGACATGATCTTCTTCTAACAAAACCTTGTCTCAAAATCTAATTTCTACAAAACCTAAGACAGGTTTTTCTACTAAAAAAACCTATCTCAAAATCTTTACAAACAAACTCTGCAAATTCTTCTCAGATTATTTTTTCTTAAGCAAAAGTTACAAAATTGGAGTATTTTCACAAAAAGCATTTTCAAAACATTGTGACTATAAAAAAAAATTTCATACATTCAAATCCTTCTATGGCTGTAAAAAGTATTTTTTCAAAAGGATGGTTTTACAAACCTTGGAATTTGAGCAAAACTTAGTCGTATTACATGACAATTCTTGAAGTTATCGGTTCAGTCAAATTCAAATATGACCTAAACAAAAATAACCTTGAATTAGCTTATTCTACTTGCACCATATAAAACATCATCCATCCTTCTGATTGGAAAAGAAATTTATCCTTTGTGAAACCTTTACCAATTGATTTCCAAACCAAATTAGACCACTACCAAACATATTCCTATTGGAATTACCAACAGGCATGGTTTAATACCTTCCTCCTATAAAACCTCAAAGGTAACAACTCATGGCTAATATAATTTGATACAAAAATTAAAACCACCTACATTCCTTACTGGTTCATCCAATGGTGGAATTATTATGAAGCAGTACCATAATTGTTAAATCTAGAATGTTATGCATGTTTTAAACTCTTTAAGAAATGCTATAAACCTTTTGAAATAGGAAAGAGAATCTCTCCATTATTACTTTTATTCTCAAAGTTTTTCCTACCCTAAGTTTGCATATGGTATTTTGATTATAATCAATAAGATATTACGTTAGTCCTAATTAGGAAATTCAATGTAAAATGGAGGGATTTTTTCCAAAATAAGATTTTAAAAAACTACTTGTTTGCATAGGTTTGGAACCTCTTTTGATCTTGACAAAGTAGATTGATCATCACTAATATTTCAAATAAGTGTTGTTTTTGCAGAAATGAATCAATCTCTCAAGAAGAAATGAAAGGAGTTGAGAAACTCTAAAGTGACATGTAAATCATGATCGCAATCTAGGATTAGCGACCGCGACTCATGTTACGACATGTCAAAATTCAAGCAGGCGAAATCGCAGAGTCATTCTCGGTCGCGACCCTTGGAAAGGAAGAAGCCAAAATGACACAGAAGAATTCACAGTACAAGTCATGCCTTCGTCGCGACTGCAAATTTCAAAGTAACTCAAGAGGGAAGCAGTCCACAACCACAGCTTGACAAGTGTCCCA
>CATIWR010040472.1:0-44038 GCA_949677035.1 Omphalea diandra | reverse complement strand
TATATATATATATATATATATATATATATAGACACACACACACTTGATAAGGAACAAAACTACTCATTCCGTTTCAAATTTCCAATTCACTTTTTTTTTACACATATATTAAGAAAATATAGATAATATAGTTAAAATTGTTGATTTTATATACTTTTTCAAATATATCCCCACATTCACAACAAAATATATAGTAATAAATATTGTTGAATTTGTTAATTTTTTAATATAAAATTAAAGACAATTAATATACAAAATTGACTAGTATAAATCAAATAATGAATTTAGCAAACCAAGATTTCAAATTTTTATTAGAAAAAATTTATTTTGCAAATATGCGCCAAATACTTTTCATCTATTGAAGTTTACTTACCAAAAATCAAATTTGTTTAATTTTTCAATAAATGTATTAAATATTTGATATTTATAAATTTTTTTAAATAATACATTAAATAAGGGTGTGATTGGTAGATAGTAAATTAACTATATTCTAAAAAAAGAAAGAGAACTATATTTTGAGACGAACAAAAAAAATTAGACTGAAAATTTGAGAAGGAATATAACTTTTAGTTTAAATATATGTGTTGCTGTAAAATTTTATCCCTTTTTTACTTTAAGACGCAAGATGAAACATTTTTTATTTTTTAAAATATTTTTATAATTAATTTTTTAATTTAATTTTTGTTCAATTTAATATTTTTATATGTCATGCAAACTTTGAGATATGATTTGTTATCACTTTAAATATCTTGTACAATAATTAATTTAATAACCATTTTAAGTATTAAAAGATTTGATGATTTTTTTAAAGTAATAAAAAGATATTTTCATTCATAAATAATCATATAATATCTACAAAGTAAAATAATTTCATGATCTATAATATCGATATTAACTCGATTTTTCACACTATTAATATATGTACATTGACTCAACTCTAAATCATAATTTTATTTTTATTATGAATTTTTTTCAATAAATCTATATTTCTCTATCAATTATAAAAATATGTATTCAATATAGTGTTATAACACCATATTAACTAAAATTTATATAATATACCAAAATAAATTTAAAAGATGATGTTTAATAATATATCATTATATAGTACTAAATAATTGATTTTAAACCACTAAAATTAAAAAAAAAAAAAAGGAAAAATTATTGTAAAATGAAATAAAATAATAATATTAAAATACAAATTTTCGAAAGATAAAACTAAAAAGAGCAGAAAAATCAAAGTTTTTATTAATTATAATTATAATATTATTATTATGTGCCTACCATCGTCCTTTTGTCACTCATATTTATATAAAGGCCATGGAAGCTAAAACCAAGCAAGCCTCAAAGGGAGACGAACCCTAATCAAAGCCCCACTTTACCTCGTGAACTCACAAGAAAAACAAGAGAGAGATCCGAAAAGAACAGATAAATTAATGGAGAAGACACAAAAGGTAAACAAAAGTGGAGGGAATGAACAGGTTCTAGACGGTTCAGATATAATGGAGTTGGTTGGAGACGAGGTGTTTAGCCGTTTCGTGGATCATAAGTTCCAGGAGCTGGATGAGGACAGAGATGGTCATCTATCTGTGAAAGAACTTGAGCCTCCTGTTGCTGATATTGGTGCTGCCCTTGGCTTGCCTGCTCAAGGTTCCTCTCCTGATTCTGATCATATCTACTCTGAGGTAATGTTAACTATCTTCTTTTTGTTTTTCAATGAATAATCTGTCAATTTTTTTTTTCCTGATATCATGTGTTATTAATTCTTGAATCTGGATAACAATTCAGAAAGTTGATTTCAAAGAAATTATTTATTCATATATTTTGTTTTATTTAAGTGGTGGAGATTATTTCATGGCTACGCTCTTTTTAGATACCTTCATTATTTTCGGTGTGCGTTGGCTGTGTATTAATGTTTCAGACTGAAACTTTCTTCATCTCTCTAATATTATTTATTGTTTATTTTAAAATAATAAATAATATTCAAAAAGTGAATAAACTTTTTTCAATAGCATTTTTAAACAAAATTAAATCTCAAGTGATACTTAAGGAATGATAAAAAAAAAAAAAAACTAAATTGAGTCTTCGAATAATATTTTTAGGTGATAGGACATTTCTATCATTAATTAAATCTTATTTAAGGGTTTAGCTTTGACTAAATTGTATTATTGAAAAAGATTTATTAATTTTTAAATATTGTTTATCATTTTAAAAATATTAAGTAACAATATAAAAATTTGAAAGGAGTTGAATTTTTTTTTTGTTAAAAAAAATATAACATCATTATTATCATTAGACTATTTAACTTTACAACTAGATTCAAATTCACTCACACATATGAATCTTGTTAAAGTATCTCACATTGCAAAAAGACGCCAAATAGTTAAATGATATATGAAATATAATATTAAACATCTAGTTTTAGTAATTTGAGCAAGAATAGAAATTGCAAGATTTCATCATATTATGTTAAATGTATAGTGTTAAATTTTAGTTATAGGATAAAAATTATTATTCTTGAGCTGATTTTATTCTTTAATAAGGTCAAAATTTTTTATTCTAATATATTTTTTAAACTGGGGGCACCCCCTTAATTCTTTTTAAAAATAGGTAATGTAATTTTTAACATGTAATTTTTTTTTTTGATATAAAGATAACAAAATATTTACATTCATTTTATTAACTAATAAATATAATGAATAATATTTTTAACTATATACGACATCAGTTTAGAATTCAATTCACCTCTAATTTTTTTTTCTAAAATATTTAAAACATAATAATTTTTTTTATATAAACATGATAACTTCAGTTTTTTTTTAATATAAAACCATTTAGAATAGTAGAAAATTAAATAACTTAAAAATAATTTAGATCTTTTTATTAAATTTACAATTATATTATATTTAATTTAATTAATATTATATTTAATTAAATTAACTATTAAAATAAAACTTCTAAACTAATTTTCAAGGATAAATTAATTTATATAACATATATTGAATGATTTTCAATGAGTTAATATGGTTCATATGTCACAAATTAAAATATAAATCAAATAACTAGACATATTATGTCATATCATTAAGAATTATAAGAATCAATTTTTTATATATAATTTTTAATGCAAAAAATGAGTTAATGTTTTATGATTCAATTTTTTATGATTAATCTAAATTCTCTTAATTATATGTTCTGCTGTGTGGAACAAATAATGATCAATCTATTCAAGCCCATCCAAACAAATCTTAATTTATAAAAATATAGAATTGATAAACCCTTTTCAATAATAGTATGTGATTATTCATTTATATAGAAATAACTAATTTTGGAATGTGCACATATATCGTACTCAATAATGTTATGTTTTTTTTTTTGCACTATATCTTGGCCACATTGTATTCTTTAGTGGCAATATGCTGGCCATGGTGAGTATGTAACTTGTTAGAGATTAGGAGGACTAAATAATGGGAAATAGCTTTAAGCCACACAATAATTCAGGAGATGAAGATATTATTACTTGTGGCTTGACTTCATGGCTCTTGATTTAAGTCTTAGTTAATTGCCCATATTCAGGGCTATTATCTGTACGCTAGAGAGAGAGAGAGATCTCCAAGTGAGCGTGAGTGACATTTACTTGATTTTTGGCCTATTTATTGTTACAGTTGTTTGATCTTTCTGGGTGGATGAGCTGAGGTAATGACTGCATTAGAAAAATTAGGGCTTTGAGAGCAGCAAATTGTCAAAAATTTCCAATTCTAAGATAGCTTGAGAATCACATTTGCACATTATTCAATTGTAGTCGGTGTGGTGTTGTCCGACTTGAGCCACTCAGTTGGTCTTTTCTTGACTTTTCCTCCGCTCTTTCTTTTCTACTCTCTTTGTTCTTTCTTTAACACGTCGTTTAATATATGTCGTTCAGATTTTTTCATATATATTAAAGGTTGAATCTAATAAGTATTATTATATTAATAAAAAATTATATTATTTTTAGAAATTATTATGCATTCTAAAAAATAATTATTATGATTGAGAAAAAGAGTGAAGTTAAAAAAATAATTAATATTTATAGATAATTATAAAATATCAAGTATTATGAAATAAAATTTTTTATTTAAAATGACATCTATTTTGAAATAGAGAGAGTACTTGATAAAGAAATTTCATCTATTTTGAAATAGAGAGTACTTGATAAAAAAATTTCAGATAATGACAAATATTGTAGAAATTGTGTATGTCTTCTGGTTTTATTATAAAGCAATAATAATAATAAATATTCCATATATTTTATAATAGATATCATTTAAGATTTTTACACATATATTAAAGAGTGTATTTAATAGATATTATTACATAAATAAAAGACTATATTATCTTTATTTAATTATTTTTATAAATTATTTTGTATTTTATAAAGAAATAATTGTTATGAAAAAGATAAAGATAAAATTAAAAAAAATTAATTAATATTTATAGATAATTATAAAACGTCATTTATTATGAGATATGAATTTTTCTGTAAAACGATATCTAATTTGAAAGTATTAATATGATTTTTTTTAATGATGTGCTTTTGTGAAAATAGTGATAATTTATAGTCAAACTCAAATTAACTTAGGAAAAAAGTTTAAAATTTTGAAAACTTTGAGTCAAATTTAATAAAAGTTAACTCAATTTATGGGTCAATTCTGATTAAAAATTTTTAATTTATTTAATTTTTAAAATAATAATTTTTATTAACAAATTAAAAATACGAATGGTTTTATTCAAAACTTGAAAAAATTCAAAGTTCTATGTACTTGAATCATATAATTCAATATGGAATTGGCTTTAATTTAATCCAATATAAAGAATTAAAAAAGTCAAATGTATTTAAAGAATAAAATGACATTTTTTTTTTCATTTTTAAAAAAATCAAAGTATGAAATATTGAATTCAAAATTTAAAAAAGATACAAATTTTTTCATATATCTTAACCTAATGATTTGCGCAATCCTCATACAAAATAATCCGATCTAAATTTGTTAGAAATTGGTCTAATTTCAACATTAATATTGGGTTTATTTGAGTTTTTTTGAAATTCGTAATTTATTAAGTCTAGAAAAATATTAGTATTTAATTGACTAATAATTTTCATTTTATTTTAGTTAGTGTTTGAACTTAATATTAACATGAGTTTATTATTTAAAGTATATGTATTAAATTTCATTTAGATTTTCCTTCATATATAGAGAAACGTTTGGAGTATTAGTGTCAAATTAGCCTATTTCTTGCATGATTTCATTTGGATAAGTACTGATCCAGCGATCCTTTTTGTTTTTTTTAAAAAAACTGATCTAGTGATCTTATATAAGTATACTATGAGATGTTTATAATTTTACCATGGTTGCAAAATCGAAGAGAATAACAAAATATCAACATGACATATATCTCTACATATTTTATTTGAAAATTTAGTATTATCATGATACGTCCGTTTTAAGCAGTGCTCACCTTGAGTGAATAGTAGCAAGTATTTTTCAAAGTAAGCAATTTACATGTGGGAACGCCTGATTAATTTGTGGAGCATAGTTTCTTATAAATTATATTGTTTAATCTTAAACCAAAATACCTTTTGGATCAAATTGATCCAGATCAAAACAATAAATATAATTTTATAAAATATTCTATAACTATTTAAGTGTTTACATAGAAGTGAAAAAATATTTTTAATGCATTTTTGAGAAAAGTTTTATTCTGAATTAATTTAATTTAATTAGTAGTTTTCTATCTTAAATTCCAAATATCCTGAATGTTGGACATTCAGGATTAAAACTGGTTAGCGTAGTCTTTTCATGGGTTCAATCAATTGTTTATTCTATCAAAAAAAAAAAAGAATCAATGCTTTATCGGATATAATTTGCGACCAAAAGAAATAAATAAAAAATCTGAATGTAGGCATAGGCAAAAAATTAACCACGTGAAAACAATTATCGCAACTGAAAAGGTTGCTATCATCAACATAAATAAAAGTACTATTTTAGATATATGATCACAAATCACCCACCTGTTACGTACTATTACATGACAAATGACAAATGTATCGTATCGATAAAAGCATCATCTCTCACCCTAAAAAAAAGAGGTGGAAATTTATAGGGCCGCCGGGCCTACTTCTGCCACATGTTTCTCTTCCTTTCTGAGCAACCAAAAAAGAAAGTGCAGAAACAATTTGGGGGAGAATTTCTCAAAGTAAGAGTCTAAAATTTGCAGAAATATAATAAAAAAGCAGAGTCTAAAATTTTGCAGTAATATAATAAAAAAGCAATGGCAGAAGAGATATGTATTCAATAAGATATCTATCAAAGAAAGTGGATAGTGACCGCACATTATTTTTTTATTTTTTTTTTCTTTTCCTTCAATGTTGCTTACACAGTGGTTTGATAGAACTTGTTTTTAAAATAGTTATAAGTTTTAAAATTAGTAAAAATAATAATATTTTATATTTTGAAATGTGGAATGATTGCTTTATTATTAATATTAAAAAATTCATAAAAAATTTATAATATATGAAAATTATTAAAGAATTGCATTGTTTTATCTTAAATTGCACTATTAAGACTTTAGGTCACATAATGAGATTTTCATATTTTGTATTTTTAAAATTTTTAAAGAAAAAATAGCATTTTTAAATCTTTTAAGGAATTTTTTAAATGAATTTGAAGTAAAAAAAAAAAAAAGAAGTTTTAATGTGAATAAAAATAAATGTGAAGGTTTTTTTTTTTCTGAGAATGAGTTTAATGTGAGGTTTAAAACTTAAAAAAATTAACTGAATTTGTAATTTTGGAGTTTAAGAGTGTATTTAGTATAATGAATTCTAAAAAAATATATGAAGTTTATTTATAAATCTTGTCATGTTTTAGTATATCAAAAAATTCATTTAGAATTTTAAAGGAGTTAATATTAATTTTTAATGGGGTCAAAATTATAAATCCACTAAAATCTTATATACATCTCTGCAATTTTAAATGCTTTAATAGGGTCCACACAAGGTAGAATTGCCCATAAGAGGAAGAGAAAACATTGTTATTGCAATAGGGAAGGAGAAACAAATATATATATATATATATTTTAAAGATTTCGCTACATAAAAAAAAATCAATGGGTTGATGGCTAAATAAGAATAATCTTACCAATTTATCATTTATTAAAAATGATTAATTTAAGAAAATTCTACTTTTAGTTGAGATTTTGAAACCTTTAAAAATAAGATATTTTGGAGGGTGATAATCTAATACCCATTGATTTAACTCGATCTTTTTTAAACAAAACGTTGAATTTAAATTAAATTCATTGATTTTATAATCTCTCATATGAAATCCATAAATCTAAATGAGATCTTAATGCTTTGATGTCATATAGAAGTAATATTTTGAAAATCGGATTGAATCAGTTGATCGGACTTATAAAATTGAAAGTCGAATCAGTGATTGATTCGGTTTAGTTTGAATCAATTTTTTATATGATTTTTTAAATTATTATAAATATATTTATATTTTTACTATTTTGAAATTTTTAAAGCTATTTTAGTAATTTTTTTAAATTTTATTCATTATTAAATTAATTAAAAACAAGTGATTAGGTCGATTCAACCAACTAAAATAAAAATTAATTAATTAATTAATTTATTGATCGTTCTAATTTTAAAAGTATTATATAGAAATGAATCCTTCTAGCACCCATTCCATTGCGCTCTCTCTCTATATATATTATAGTGTGCGATAAGTATCCTTCTCTTATTGCCAAATGTAAGGGACCATGTCTCCTAATAGCAGGATTTTAGATCCTCTTTCTATTTGGACACTAACCATTTACACATTTTCTGTATGTGGACTGCTTTATCTGTCATATTCTTTCAAATATCTGTCTTATTCTTTCAATTTTGTATTCTTTAATTATGTGTTTTCTATAGGTTTTAATTTAGTCAATTATAACTGTGAGGTCATTAATTCTATCATCTCCTCAGCTATAAGAAGAGTTGAAACCTTCTGATATTTGTGTATCAATTAACATGTTATATTAAAATACAATAGGTTCTCAATGAATTCACCCATGGCAACCAAGAGAAAGTAACCAGGACTGAATTTAAAGAGGTTCTATCAGATATCTTGCTAGGAATGGCTGCTGGCTTGAAGAGAGATCCAATAGTCATCCTTCGAATTGATGGGGTAGACCTTTTAGAATTCATCAGTGGACCAACTTATGAACCAGAGATGCTGTCCATATTTTCAGAGCTAGAATCACGTGATGGATCACTCAATGATTGCATCGGGAAAGCTTTCGAAAAGCTAACGGTCGATCAAGGGATGCCCCCGTCTTCAGATTCTTGGGTACATACTGATTCTTGGGTAGTGTTTGAATTGGAGGAGATTGAAAAGAAGAGAATTTTTTTTCTTGATTTAGCTTTGTTTAATTTGGCTGTGCAGGTAACAAGCAACATTGTTGAACCAGCCCTGCAATCTTGTACTGGCCAAGATCATGATAAAACCGTCTCTCAAGAAACATTCTTGGTGGAATTCAAGAAAGTAGCGGAGTGTGTGGCTCAGCGTCTCAGAGAACAGCCTGTTATTGTGGCCCATAGTGAAAATATATTCGATGGAAGTGGCATTAAGAGACTATTCACCAACAAGTTTGAATTAGATAAGGTATGCTTTTCTTGAACATTTTTGAATTTTGTAGCCACTTGAGGTAGTAGTCTAGTAGTCGACGGCCTGGCAAAACCTAGCATCCAGAGTAAATTATAAGATCTGCTCCTTACAATTCATTCTTCAATGCAGGCTCTGAACACAGCTATAGAAAATGTGCCAAAAGATCGTAATGGGAAAATGCCTAAAGAGTATTTACGGGTGGCACTGGATTCAGTGGCTCCATCAGCGGGTCTACCTCCCATTGGTGCTGTGGATGAGGTACCAATTAATTTTTGAGCTTAATTATAACTTCAGAAATTACAAGCCATATTCAGCTAATCTTAATCCAATCTCTACTTCATCAGTCATGTTATTAATGGCTTGAATTCAAATTAGTCCCATACTCGAAAGTGTATAGAGTTACTTGATGATCTAAAAGAAATATATAATTTTGCGCTTAATTAATTTTGACAGATGGATAAAGTGTTAAGTGAAGTGTTTAAGATGCTGAATGCGGATGATGGGAAGCTAGTTAAAGAAGATGAGTTCAAGAAGCTACTGACTGAAATCTTGGGAAGTATCATGTTGCAATTAGAAGGCAATCCCATCTCAGATTCTTCAAATTCTGTTGTGTATGAGCCTCTTGCTTCCTCCTCTACACTTCTACAGCCAACTTCCTAGCTTGTTATATGTATCATAAGTGTTTTTAATTACATGTGAAATAGAATTTACTAATAAAATGAAAAGGAATAATTATTCGTTGGCATATGTATCAATATGGAATGACATAGTCGTGTTGTGAGTCAAGATTGTCAATAACAATCTTCTTGTAACCTGTGCTTTCTTTTGTCTTAAATGTACTAATGGACCACTAATATCAGTTCATGGCAAGTTCATATGGAGTAAGGAATTATGGTTAGTGGAGTCAAATAATTGATGTAATGCAATCATCACTTAAACGTTATGATTTTTATACTTTAATCATAAATGGAAAAAAATGAAATCATTATATTTGTACCGTTTTTATGTAAATAATAATATTTTTATGTGCAATTAAAATGTGAAAATAATTTTGAATTGCATTTGATATTCATACATAACAATAAGCAAATTTATCTTTTTGTAAAATATTTTTACAAATGAATTTTTTTTGACAAAACAAGTAAAGCCTAAATTTACTTTTTCTTTGTCTTTTATATTTATTATCTTTGCAAATAAAAATAAGTTTTATATGATTTTGCTTTTCTGGTCATGCTTTTTGGGAACGTAATTTTAATTTTTATTTTGAAAATAGATGATTTCCAACTATTGAATTATTGAAATATAATTAAAATTAAAAATATCGATGGCATATAAGTAACTTTAAAGAGACAATATATAAATTTTAATGGATAATAATTTAAAATTCATAAAAGCATATAAAATTTAAGCGAGATCATTATACATATATATATATATATATATATACCACCTTTTTTTGTAATTTGAATAAAATCAAGTGACCCCGCTCAATATACATTGGATCTGCCTCTCTATTTGGACAGTGATATTAAAACCTTTCAAACCTTAGGCTGCTTAGGTGTGTATATATATATATATATATATATATATATATATACACACACACACTCACACAAACACATACACGCATGCACATAAACTAATTTATTAACAATACACACTTTTTTACAAAATAATAACAATCTTATAACTTATATAACCCACCCACCCATATTTTTCATAACTAATATGAAATTATAGAAAATCAGTCTACTCTTCTATTCCTGTGAATTTGTTTCTTGATATACTAATCAAGTCTCTACGTAAAAAATGGTAAGTATTTGTTACCTAGTAGTGCGATTTTTTTTTTAAAAAATGTAAATTTTAAAATTTTCTATCAAAGTTTAAGATGTAAACGGTTTAACCTATTTATTTCTCTATGTAATAGGTTATTTGATGTTCATCTTTTGACTGCTCAACTATTTTTCTTTAAATACTTTTACATTTGAGATGTAAATAGACATGATATTACCCTGATAGATTAGACTCATCTTCTTCACAAAGGTTTAATTCAGCACTATGCATCAAGTATACTCAAGTTATCCTAAGTCAACTTGATTATAGTTGTTGACAATTTAATTGCTAGTTTGGCTCGTCCATACAAGCGATTCTTTAATTTATTTCTAACTATTCTCTTTGAAAACATTATCCTCTTCAAAAAGCATCACATAAGTGAGAAACATCATCTACTAATGGAAAACATATTAGCTCTTATCTATCACACGGGTGTTGTTCTGTTATGCTATGATTGATATAATCCTCTCTATGCTCTGTCTTATTACGAGTTTTAGTGGTCTTATGCCTAGTTATTTCTTAGTGTCAATCTTATAAATCCCAAGTTGGGCCATGGCATATTTAATCTTAATCCGATAAAAAAAAATGTATATCCAGCTAAGAATAATCCTAAAATAGAAAAATCATATAGAAAATAATTTTCCATTCTATTGTGTATATTTCTCTTATATAAAATAGAACATTTCATTTTATAAATCTCATAAAGAATTTGAATCTATATCATAACACATACATCTGAGACATTTTAAATTTCATTTAGATTTTAGGGAATTATAGATCACTTCAAATAAGTGATTTCAACTTGAATCAAAATTTACCATGCTTAATTACATCAAATTGGATCATATCAAAGTCATCACTTCAAAGATATATTATTTGAATAAAAATAATTTCGAGATAATAAGTCTCGCTTCTCGAGGGTTATTTTGCAAACATAAATTGACTTTTTTTTTTCCACTTCCTAAAATTATATCAACATTCTCATTACACAATAGTGTGAAAAAGCTGTGGTGGAATGATTTTTGTGTACAAAGCAAATATTGTAGAAGCAATTGCTGGCCCCACCCAAAATACCCAATGCCCATCCCAGAGATGGCCTCCTCGAACAACTGCTAGTCCTAAGCACCTTGCTGGGTTTAGAACAGCCCCGGCGTAGCCTTTACTTGTTGTGACTGTGGTCGAGATATACACAAGAAGGCCTAATACGATGCCGATAATAACAAAAACTTTAACTCGGTCTAAGGCCTTGGCTTGATGATCATCAAAGGCCATCCACACAGACGCAAAAAGAAACACAAACCCACAAATTAACTCTGGCCAAAGGGCTTGACTTGTTTCAAGACCGATCAAAGTTGGGCCATTTGGTCCTGGTGCAACAACTGTGAGAGTGCAACGTCCCAGTGAAAATGTTCGCTCAATGTTACTATTCACCACAGCTTTTAGTGCCAACGCACCTAAAATGGCACCTAAACATTGTGCCAAAACATATATGAAGGCTCTTGTTAGCGAAATAAGGCCTGTAAGGCCAGAAGAGAAGCTGATGATAGGGTTAATATGACCACCAGAAATAGGATAAGTAGCAATGAGGAGAATAGTGATAACGAAAGCAACAAGGCATGCTAGTATAAGATTTGGTATTTTAGCTTCACTTTCCATGGTAGAAATTACTATGGCATCTATCATAAAAACGAGCACTGCGGTGCCTAGGAGCTCTGCCAATGATGCTCTCCATACCTGAAAAATAAATAGGATTTTGTTAGTAAGTTATATTCAAGAAAATTTTCATAAAAAATACTTTTGAGTAAGTACCTATAAACAATTAGTTTTTAATTACTTAAAATTAAAAATTAAATTGAAGCCAACAATAAAAAATAAAATTAAAATTAGTTATCATTAATGATGTTTAGCATATATAGGTGATAATTTTTTTATTTGACTTGAAATTTGATTCAAATATGCTCAAAAATAATTTGATTGGGCTCAAAATTGAAGAAGGCTTGAAATGATCCTATCCAAAATTAACAAGACCCAGTTCATGGATTCACCCAATTGACCTAGTTTAAATTTTTAAAATTAAAATAATATTTTTATTTTTTTAAAGAAATTCAAGATTAAGAGTAAGCTGATTCAATATGAAAATGTCTAAATTTTGTTTTTATGTATTGATTAATGACTCGAATCAATCTGATTCATAATCCAACTTAACCCCACCCAACCTGATGGTTTGCCACCTCTAAATATGAAATATGAATCGATGCACTAATTACCATTAATGATGCTTAAAACACATGTAACAATATGAAATATAATTTTAAAATGCTTTACATCTTATTTTGCATACGTCACTAATTTGTGCATTATGCGGATAATTATTTAATATTATTTATTTAAATTTGTATAAAATTTTTAAGTTAATTTTATATTTTATTAATTTTGAAATACTTTCATCATTCTATAATATAAATTAAACAATAACTTTATTAATTAATTATAATAAAAATTAATACAATGCTAATTTTTTTAGTTCAATCCTACTATATCATAATTTATCTCCATGAAATTCAATAATTAAATATAAATTTTATTATAAAATTTAAATAATATATAAAATTTCAATGTATAGATGTATAAGTAAGCTAAAAAAAGAAAATATCAGTTTTTAAGAATTTGAAATACATAATGAATAAAAAATATATACTCCTTCTATTTCATAATAGATGTCATTTAAAATTTTTACACATATATTAAGAATTATATGTAATTGATATTATATAAGTAAAAAACTATGTTATCCTTAATTAATTATTTTCATAAATTATTGTGCACTCTACAAAAATTAATTATTATGAAATATAAAAAAGGTAAAATTGGAAAAAAATTAATTAATGTTCAAAGATAATTGTAAAACGTCATATATTATAAAATAAAAATTTTTCCTAAAACAACATCTAATTTAGAATAGAAAGAATAATAATTATGAAAAGTCTATTAAATATTTAAAACATAATGTATGTCATGTAATTATTTTTTATTGTTGCTTATATATCAAAGTATTATAACTACAAATCAAATGATGTGTTAAACAAAAAACCTGCAACACTTTTTCTTTACTTTAGCTATTATATAGATATAAGATTTGTTATCTTTATTCCGGCTCAAAATTATTGTGTAACATAGGAATATAAAATAAAAGTGAACCATATTTATTCTTTCATTTTATTCATGTCATTGAATTGATTTCTAATCAGTAAATGACATCTAAATGATCTCATTTTTATATTTGAGATATGGTACTAACATCACACAATTAAATTGTCCTTCATACTTTATAATTAATTAGATTTAAAAAACAATTTTGAATTTATAATCTTTCACATTTTAATTTTAATTTTCAATATCATCAAACTAAAGTTGATTTATATTAAAGGCTATATTATTTTGGCCTAACTTGGATATTGATAGGCGTATTGGCCGATGACACCACAGCTACTAGCTACATCAAATGATTGACGGAAACGTATAGGTCTCACCAGGGGGAGTGAATAATAATATAGTGTCTACCCTACTTATGGTTTTTTTTTTTTTTTTATCATTATTATTATTATTCAAATTAAATGTATATATAATTAGATAAAGTAAATATAAAATATATTTAAACAAATACAGAAAATAAATGATAAATATAAAAATTATATATTTAATAAAAAAAGAGCATGACACCACATTACTGTTCATGATGCGAGTGGCCTCACTTATCGACGTCCTTAGGTGAAACAGAAAATTGATTAAAGCACAGCATACTCACCGTCAAAGAGAAAAACTGTTCAACGCCAAATATATCAGCTCAATCGTGTATTGCTTCTTCTTCCCTTTTCGCTCTGACCTGCAAAATATATGGAACTGTTGAATAAGACCAACGAAGAAAAAGAATCACTTGATGTTCCGAACCAGACATGTCAGTTCATGGCTCATGACAATTATAGTGATTCACACCCACAGATGAGCAAAAGGAAGTCCAAATAAGTATCAAGTTTTGGGACTTGCATTGGTGTAGAGGCAACGGGTTGGATTTTATTCCCATTGAAGTTTTCTTCAATTTCCTCTGCAGCTCCTCCATAATATGCAGACATCTTTCCCATTGAAGTTTTCTTCAATTTCCTCTGCAGCTCCTCCACAATATGCAGACATCTTTTCTTTTCGGCTTTCTTGGCTTCATTACTTTTGGTGCTCTCTCTATATATAATTAAGGAGAGCAAGAAGGAAGTTCAAGCTGGCAGTAGTTAATAGATGATGCATTTGTTTATTTGTTTATAGGTCATGAATTGTTATGGATGTGCTTTGCCATTCTTGCACATTTCACATGAAGAAATCGGCTTTACTCATATAATCCTATGCTACCATATCCCTTCCTTCATGGGATCACAATCACGTTATATATATTGTAAATATGAAAGCCAAAGAGATAGAGTAGATAAAATCTCATAATGTTCCACATAACATATTATTAAATAAAAAATTGTGAAGTTAAAAAGATAAATGAATATGGTTTTCTTCATAAAATTTATATTTTATGTAGAGTATATGTAACGACTGTATTCATTTGACAGAACTCATATGGTTCTGATACCAATAAATTGTAATGACCTATTGCATTTACAAATCATGTTGCTCTGATACCAGTTTTTTTTTTACCACAATCTGTAATGCTACAATCGGTACCTATTAGAGAACTCAACATTCAGGATTTGCCCGTCGGCCCCGCGATGTCATACACACCGGGATTTGCACGTCTGCCCCGCGTATGCTTGAGCCCTCTCTGATACCAAAACTATAACATTTAAATTCATTTGTCAAACCAATAACTGTGACATCCATTGTTCTCATTTGTAAATCACCTTTGATACGACAAATTGTAACGTCACAACGTGGCTACAACTGGTACCTATCAGAGCATTCAACATCCAGGATTTGTCCGTCAGCCCTGCGATGTCATACACACCGGGATTTGCACGTCTGCCTCGCGTGTGCTTGAATCCTTTGATACCACCAACTGTAACTATCGTCTTCAGTTGCAAATCATGGCATTTCATTTTCAGAAATGCATACACATTAAGGTTTATTAATCATACATATATAATCCCATATGTGTTTAATGTACACATGTGTTAACTAATGTTAGGACCAGTGACCATGTCCAGTTCCTATCAAATGTATTTACATGACGCAAGGAGAAAGAGTTGGAATTCAGCCGACGACTTGTGTTCCATGTGTCTCTATGCAAAAATTTATGTACCAAAGTGTCCAAAGTCTATGCTTCAGTATCTGAAAAATAATTGCGATTTGGTGAGTCGCGACTCAATGAATAAAAACAATAATCAAATTCTCATGGCATAATCTATAATCAAATTTCATCAAGATACATTGCAAGTATAATAGTTAACTATGCAAGTGCAAATGCAATGGCTTTATTTTTGTCATGACCAATCAAGGCAAACATTGCTCCTGAGATATTCATGTGATTCATGTAACACATGATTTGGGACCTATTGGTCCATCTTCCTGTAATTCATTTGACATATGATTTGGGACCCCTATTGGTCCATCTTCCTGTGATTTGCAAGTGTTTGACAAGTAGGTCACAATGCCCCTTTTAGTTCCATATGCAAGTGCTTATTCACAAATGATATGCCAAGTCATCGTTACGAGTATTTAATTATCACTTGGCCTGTATTCCCATGTAACATGTAACAATTCAATCATATATACATGTAATAGAACATAATCAAATTATTCCCATGTAACATTCAACAATTCATTCATTCTCACTTGACTTATATTTTCATGTAACATGTAACAATTCAATCATATATACATGTAATAAAACATAATCATATCATACAATTATCACATACACCCATTGAATCCATTATGGTTTTTACTCATGCACATTGAATCCAATTATTGTTTCTACTCACTTTTGATGTGACCAACCTTTATGGTAGGGCTTCGTCAAAGTATTGAGATCCTAACATTTGATACATACATGGTTACAAGTATGCCAAAATGATTATGAATGCTTGGTGCATGATCCATGCAAGTGGACCTATGTTTATGCATATATTCCTAATAGGGCAGCCTGAGCTTGCTACACTCTCACCGCAATAACTCTCGATATACTTATCCAAATGGCTTGATTATTTTTTTCAAACAAATTAGACATATAATGGGACAACATATTGAAATTCCAGGCTAATATCAAATGCACATAAAATGTGGTGAATTTTTAAGTTCTGCCTTATTGCAATATCATCTCAGTCTGAGTAGGTCTTATTCCCTTGGGTGTATCTCAAATTGTACTTGTTCAATTGCAATAATATTCTACCATCAATTACAAAACATATATATGAACATTTTTCATGTTTTATTCTTTATCCAGTTCAGTCTATAAGGTCACCAAAACAAAGGACCAATCTCGGGACAAGTAGGTTCATAACATGTTGACAACCAGTCGTGATAAAGGGACAATATCTCAGCACCCATGCTAGATTTGGCAACAATATCTCACAGGTATGTAGATCAAACATAAATATACAACTTTCAAGTTTGGACCATCATCAAATTCTGAGTCTATGGTCATCAAATTCTTGGAAAACCAAATTAAAGGAAAGGTAGTGTGTCATCCGAGTATAGAGTCAGTCCCAATCAATGAGCCATATCTCTTTCCACACAGCAAATTAATCAAAACTGCTTGACAAGTATTTAGAGAGAGGATAAAACTACAATTTTCATGTTTTACACTCTATCAAAAGCAGAATATAAAGTCATAAAAATATAACAAAACAGAAGACTGAGATAATATCGGTTCGGATTTGACCTAGACCTGATGAAGGGGTCATATCTCTTCACACACACAGAATCAAGTAAAACTGTTTCATATGCATTTATATGAGACATAAGGCTACAAATTTCATGTTTTTCCCTTTCCCCAATTCCTCTTCTAGGGTTATGAAATTGTGGGTGAATATTCTCCTCTAACAGCAAAATCATTAGAATCAGCTCTTGTTCTCTTGGTTTATAATTTTCATTCAAGAGCTCTACCTCAATTACTCCATAATTCTCACTAACAATGCATGATTAGCATGTCATGAGAGGTTAATTTCAGTTGAGAAGAAGATAAATTACTTACCTATTGTCCCAAAATTGGAAAACCTTAGGCAGCCCACACTTCTTCCTCTCCTTCTCTTTCTTATTCTTCTTCCTTTCTTCCTTTCTTCTTATTCCTTTGCTCTCTCTTTGTTTCTGGTATAACCCACATTTTTTTCCTCAAAATCTGACCCTAATTAGAAGATATAAACTTATTATAATAATATAAAATCATGGTGTTTCATTTCCATTGGTTGGAAGGTCACTTTTCCTCTTTTAATCCCTCTTCTTCACTCCTTAAGCACTTCCATCCATCCCCTAATTCCTAGATGCTCCTTATACTTTTAGATGAGCTCTTAAACACCATTATTTATGATGCTATAATAAGCACACAACATGAAATAATTTGTCATATAACTATGCAAACACTGCATATATGTTCAAGTATCCCAAATGCAACAGTGCCATTGTCATTGTTGTGTTTTTACAATTCATATGTCTAAATGATTACTTATCTTGTGCATATGTTCATATGTAATTGCATATCATTTGTGCAATGAATATATTCATGTGATAATAGCAATGAATAGGGATAGGGATGTTACATCAAATACATTAATTGTATCTCAAAGACCCTTATTAGTTAGAGATGATATTGGCTTCAATGAAGCCTCCTCATCATCTAATCCCCTTCTCACTACTTTCATTAGAGCTTAAAAACCTTAAATATCTAGTATTAAGGTAGTTGGGAGGAAGAGTGCTCATAGCACTAAGCCATCAATGCCCATGTACAAAGGGAAGACACTTTAAGGTTCAGAGCCTATGCTAAAAAGGGCTAACCATGCATTTATCTGCACCAAAAAACATGTTCACCCCAACACACACAAAAAGTTCTCATATGCTCACACTCACATTATCATGGTATGAGAAGTACCCCTACTCATACCAAAACTATGTATAGGAGAAAGACTCACAAGTCTAAACTCTAATGTCATTATTGCATAAAGTTTGGTCATATAAATATGTATTGTTATATTAGGAAGGTTCATCTCAAATTAGAGGACCCTTCTAGGCCTAACCTCTAAGGATCGAAGTATGCTTGGGTACCTAAACAAAAGTGATTTTGTTTATTTTATGTAGGATTATATGGCAACCACTAATGAAGACAATGATTGGCATGTGGCTAATGGATGCTCAAAGCATATGATGGGCAACAAAAAGCTATTCATGACCATAAAAGAGAAGGAAGGTAGTAATGACACTCTTGGAAACGATGCTAAGGGTAAGGTAATTGGCATTGGAATAATTAGTAAGAATGGTTTTTCAATTATTGATGATGTTCTTCTTATAGATGGTTTACAACATAATTTGCTTAGGGTAAGTCAATTATGTGATAAAGGTAACAAACTCACCTTTAACCTTAGAGAATGTTGAGTTTCCACTTTGGTGGATAAAAAGGTAGTCTTCAAGGATGAAAGGAGGGGGAACACCTACCTAATTGACTTAGACAATTTGGCTAACCAATCTTTCAAGTGTTTTGCGTCACTTAGCAATAAAGCTTAGCTTTGGCATTAAAGACTTAGTCATGTTAGCATGGAACTCCTGCAAAGCCTATGAAAATGAAAGCTACTGGAAGGTCTTCCAAAGTAAAGTTATCAAAGGACAAGACATGTGGACCATGCCAAATGGGAAACCAACGTCTATCCTCATTCAAGGAAAATAATGTTTTAAGTATGCTAGACCTCTTTAACTTATCTATATAGACTCAATTAGACCTACTATGAGTGCTAGTTTAGGTTAAAAAGATTATGCATTTGTCCTAGTTGATGATTTGTAATAACCATTATCATTTACAAATCATGGCTTTCATGTCCAAAAATACATATGCATAAAGGTCTATTTATCATACATACATAATCCAACATGTATTTAATGTACATATGTGTTAACTAATGTTTAAGGCTAATGACCATAAACTAGTTCCTATCAAGATATATGTACATGACACAAGGAGAGAGAGAGTTAGAATTCAGTATGCATTGTGTGGTCCATGTATCTCTATGCCAAACTTTATGCACCAAAGTATCCAAATGCTATGCTTCAGTATTTGAAAAACATAATTGCGATTTGGTGAGTCGGGACTCAATGAATAAAAACAATAATTATATTCTTATGGAACAACTAATAATCTAATATCATCAAGATACATTACAAGTATAACAATTGATTATGCAAGTGCAAATGCGATAGATTGATTTTTGTCGTGACCTTGTAAGGCAAACACTACTCATGGGAATTCATATGATTCAAGTGACATTTGATTTTGGTGGCGAGCATATAACAAGTGAATCATTTGAATAATAACATGTGCCAATATGATATATTGGTCCTTTTTCCAAGTGACTTGCAAGTGTTTGACAAGCTGGTCACAACATCCTTTTAGTTCCATATGCAAGTGTTCATTCACAATGGTATACCAAGTAATCATTAAGAGTATATAATTCTCACTTGACTTGTATTCACATATAAAATATAACAATTCAATCACATATACATGTAATAGAATATAATCATATCATAAAATTATCACACATACACATTAGAAGCTAATTATGGTTTTTACTTACATTTTGATGTGACCAACCTTTATGGTAGGTTTGGTTATCTCTCTAGGGCTTCCTCAAAGTGTTAAGATCCTAAAATTTGATACATACATGGTTATAAGTATGTCAAAATGATTATGAATGCTATGTATGCAACTATGGCATGATCTATGCATGTGGACGTAGTGTTTATTCATATTTTCTTTATATGGCAGCCCGACCTTGATACACTCTCACAACAATAACTCTAGATATGATTATCCAAATGAATTGATTCCTTTTTTTCAAATACACTAGACATTGACATATAATGATATAACAAATTCAAATTTTAGGTAAATATAAGCTACATAGAGAATGTTGTAAATTTTTGAATTTTGCCCTATTTCAATGTCATCTCAGTTTCAGCATATGATTATCCAAATGAATTGATTCCTTTTTTTTTCAAATACACTAGACATATAATGATATAAAAAATTCAAATTTTAGGTAAATATAAGCTACATAGAGAATGTTATAAATTTTTGAATTTTGCCCTATTTCAATGTCATCTCAATTTGAGTAGGTCTTACATTCTTGGGTATATCTCAAATTAATCAAATCAAATTGCAAAAATGATATACCAGAAGTTACAAACATAAAAAGGAACATTTTTCATGTTTTACTCATTGTCTATTTTAGTCTATAAAGTCACCAAAACAAATGACTAATCTCAGGGTGAGTAGGTTTTCAATATGTTGACAAGAAGTCATAATGAAGGGGCAATATCTTAACAACCATGTTAAATTTGGTAATAATATTTTACAGGCATGTAGATCATACATAAATATACAAATTTCAAGTTTGTCACATCATCAAATTTTGAATCTATGGCTATAATATTCTTAAAAAACAAAATTATAAGACCGATGAGGTTTCAATGAGTTCAGGGTTAGTCACAATCATTGAGCCATATTTCTTTCCACATAACAAATCAAGCAAAACTGATTTCAACGTTGTTTAAATTAGAACATAAGGTCATCAAAATATATGAAAATATAAAGACTGAGGTGATTTTAATTGGTTGTGAACCAGCCCTAACGAAGGAGCCATACCTCCTAATACACACCAAGTTAAGCAAAAATGTTTTACATACATTTAGATGGGGCATAAGGATACAAATTTCATATTTTACACTTTCTCTAATTCCTTTTCTAGGGTTATGGAATTGTGGGTGCAAAATTATGCTCTAACAGCAAAACCAACACAACCAGCTCTTATTTCTCTTGAATGTCAAGTTTCACACATAAGATTTACTCAAATACTCCATAATTCTTACTAACCATGCATGATTAATATGTCGTGAGGGAGTAATTTCATATGGGAAGAAGATAAATTAACTTACGAATTGTCCTAGAACCAAAAAAGTATTCCTTCATAGACAGCTCACTCTTCTCCCTCGCCTTCTTCTTCTTCTTCTTCTTTTCTTTCTTTCTTCTTTAGCTCTCTCTTTCTTCTACTACCCCTTATGTTTAATTTCTATATTCTGATCCTAAAGGATGAAAAATTCCATGTGTAAACTTATTATAATAAGATACAATCTTGGTGTCTCATTTCCATTGGTTGGAAGTTCATGTTTCCCCTTTTAATCCCTCTACTCTATCATTACCACCATCCATCTACTAATCCCCATATGCTCCTTATACTTTTAAATAAGCTTTAAAACACCAATATTTATGATGTTATAACATGCATACAACATAAGATTATTTGCCATGAAACTATACAAACATTAGATATATATTCAAGTGTCCTAAATGCAACGGTGCAAGTGTCATCATCGTGCTTATCCAATTTACATATCTAAATGATCATTTATTCAATGCTTATATTCATGTGGGATTGTAAATCATTTATACAATGAATAGGTTCATGTGAGAATGCTAATGAATGTGGATAGGGATGTTACATGATTACTCTAGATTTACTTGGGTACCCTTTCTTTCTCATAAGCATGACACTTTTAATGCTTTTAAAAGTTTTACAAAAAGAGTTCAAAATGAAAAGGGTTACTTCATCTATTCTGTAAGGAGTGACCATACAAAAAAATTTCAAAATGAATCTTATTGCCTAGAGAATGGAATTTATCATAATTTTTCAACTCATAGAACACCACAATAAAATGGTGTTGTAGAAAGGAAAAATATAACACTAGTATAGATGGCTAGAACTATGTTCAATAAGTATTCATTGCCTTGTTACTTTTAGGCTAAAGCCATCAATACTTCTTATTACATTGCTAATCATGTTTTCAAAAGACCTATTCTTAATAAAACTTATTATGAGCTTTAGAATGGTAGAAAGCCTAAGTTGTCATACCTAAGAGACTTTGGGTGTAAGTGCTACATCTTAAATACCAAGGATAGTCTTAGAAAATTTGATTCCAAGACAAATGAAGGTAGTTTTCTAGGTTATTCCACCTCTAGCAAAGCTTATAGAGTATTCAATAAAAGCATTATGGTTGTTGAAGAATCTATAAACATTGTGTTTGATGAATCTAGTAAACTTAATCTTAGGAAACGTTCTCTTATTAATAATCTTATAGGTGACTTTGAGAAAATATAGATGGAGTTAGAGTCAACTTCAAGAGAGATTGTAAAAAACCATGATGGAGACAAGTCATCAAGAGAAGAAAAGGAATTTCAACCACAACAAGCAGAAATTTCAGATCAAGATATTCTCAAGGATTGGAGATTTTACAAACATCACCCAAAGGATCTAATTCTTAGTGATACTTCTAAGGGTGTAGGTACCAAATCTCAACTCAATGATTTAGACAATAATCTTACATTTGTTTCTTAATTTGAGCTAAAATCAATTGATAAGGCTCTTGATGATGAAAGTTAGGTGATTGCCTTACAAGAGGAACTCAACTAATTTGAGAGAAACAAAGTATGGAAACTTGTTCTTAAGCCTAAAGAACACCATATTATAGGATGCAAGTGGGTGTTTATGAATATGTTAGATGTGTAAGGTTTCATTACTAGAAACAAGGCTAGATTGGTTGCAATGGGATATAACTAAAACGAAGGCATTGATTATGATGAAACCTATGCCCCCATAGCAAGATTAGAGGCTATTAAGATTCTTTTAGCTTATCCATGTCACATAAACTTTAAACGTTTTGAAATAGATGTTAAAAGTGCATTTTTAAATAGTCTCATTGAGGAGGAAGTTTATGTTGAACAACCTCCTGGTTTTGAATCTCACATCTTTCCAAATCATGTAATAAGTTAAATAGAGCCATATATGGTTTCAAACAAGCTCTAAAAGCTTAGTACGAAAGGCTTAGCTCATTTCTTTTATAAAATGATTTTGAGAAAGGGAAGGTTGATACTACCTTATTTGTTAAAAGGCACAATCAAGATATACTCATTGTACAAATATATGTTGATGATATTATATTTGGTGCTACTAATAAATCTGTTTGTAAAGATTTTTCCAAGTGTATGACTAAGGAATTTGAGATGAACATGATCTATAAATGAAGCATGTTTATCAACCAAGCCAAGTACACAAAGGATATACTCAAGAAATTTGGCATAGAAGGATGCAAAGTAGCAAAAACACCAATGATTGCCACCATCAAACTAGACAAAGATGAATTAGGAAGCCTGTTGATAAAAAAGAGATATAGAGGTATGATTAGTTCTCTACTTTATCTCATTGCCTCTAGACCCGATATCATGTTTAGTGTATGCATGTATGCTAGGTTTCAATCATGCCCTAAAGAATCACATCTTAATGGTATTAAAAGAATTCTTAAGTATTTGCATGGCACATTGCATTTTAGTTTATGGTATCCTAGAATTTCATCCTTTAGTCTTATAAGATATTCGGATGCAAATTATGTTGGTAGCTTACTAGATAAAAAAGCACTTCTAGAACTTGCCAATTTATAGGAGAATTCTTAGTCTCTTACTTTAATAAGAAGCAAGTTTTAGTTGCCTTGTCTATCTCTGAAGTAAAGTATGTGGCTGCGGGTTGTTATTGTACCTAAGTTCTTTGGATGGAACAATGACTAAAAGATTATGACAAAGTTATTGATCACATTCTCATCAAATGTGACAACACAAGTGCAATAAATCTTTCAAAGAATCCCATCCAACACTCTAGGAGTAAACACATTGACATTAGGCATCACTTTTTTAGAGATCATGTCCAAAATGGTGATGTGGTGTTAGAATTTATTAACAGTAATCATCAACTTGCAGATATTTTCAGTAAACCTCTCAGTGAAGAAATGATGAACTTGATTCAGAGGGAGCTGGGAATCCTTGATGGAAGCTCATTAAAGTGAAAATTAGATCTTTTAAAATGTTCTTTATTTAGTGTATTGTTTTGAGTAGTTAAATGTTGTGTTTGATAGATGTGTACCATACTTCTTTGGATGCCTTAATTCATTATGTAAATGTGCTTCATTGTGCCAATTTACATGAATTAAGCATCAATACATTAAGTAGATCACAACTAGGAAGGTTAATTCTTATCTATTCATGATTCCTTTTCTTGCCTCGCAATTCACGATTGCTACTTTTATTTCGCAGTCGCAATTTATAGGCACTTGTCAAACTTTCTATCACATGTCAAATTCGTAGCCACTATTTCAATTCTCTACCATGAATTTTTTCAAAAATTAAAAAGTTTTGACTGTTAACTCCTTTAGTTTTCAAGGAATTTTTATCCGTTACTTAGATTTTTTGTAATTAGCGATCATGACTTAAGGTTCACGATCGCGAATTAGAGTAACTACCAAACATTATCTGATTTGATTACCCATCGATGGCACTCCCTCATTTATTATAAATTTGACCATTTGTTACAATTTTTGCACTAGTTTTTTTTGCCTATTTAAACCCTTTTAATGCTATTCCATCTCACTTTTACACACTCTTCATCTCTCTTCATTTTCTTGGCTCAAACTTTCTACAATCTTCACTCTTCTCTAATGGCACCTAAAAAGCTTTCTAGAGGAGAGAAAGGAAAGGACATAACCCAACCTTTTAGTCTTCTTGCCCTTCACTTGATGAAAGAGATTACCAAGGAAGAAAAGGACTGCTATGAAGCCTACTCCGCCAAAATTATCCAACCCAATAAGATTCCTTTAACCTTTCTCCTAGAATCCTTAGGAATCAAGGATGAAATTCATGCCTACTTGTCTAACTTAGGCTGTGATGACTTCATCTTCTGAGATGAACCCGACTAAGAAGAAATCACTAAGGAGTTCATGTGCACAGTCACATAGAACCAAAGAGCCAAATCTAGAGCAGATAGTATAGGTTGATTTTTTGGGCTTTCAAGGATACTTTCTTTATCATCTTTGAACAACTTTCCAAAATTTTTAACCTTCAAGTGGGAGATGATATTCTTTTTATTATCTCTGCACCTGATGTCATCTACTTAAAATTCTGGTCTAAAATTTCTATTGAACCAAATATGATAAAAAAACATCTTTAGCCAAATATATCCAGACACTTCCCAATTGGCTCCTTCATCATATCATCACCTTTTCTGTAAAAGCTAAAGGTGATGGAAATGAAAAAAGTCTCTCAAAGAGACCTAGCTTTTTTTTTTTACTTAACCAAAAATAAACCTATCTAAACCAATTGATACCTTGTGGATTAATTGATTCACATGAGTATCAAGCCTAAGATCCAATTCCTTCTACCCTTTCATGTCACAATAATTTATATATATGTAGGAGCATTCAATAAGGAAAATGACAAATTCCTCATAAAGTAGTATTTGCCATCCCACAACTTCCTTGACTTGCCCTACTTCATCAATGTCGAGGCTATATATTCAGATTCTTATACCTATACCTTAGGTTCTTTTGAGGCTATAAAGCTTGAAACTTCTCAAGCCTTAAAGAGGAAGAGGCTTGTCATCGAGGAGGCTACCCAAGTTATTCCACCTCCTCAGCCTAAACCTAAAACTAAATTCTCTACCATCTCTTTCTCCTCAATACACAAGAAATTGGACAAACTCATGAGGATGATCAATAGAAGATTTCTTATACTTTCCCACCTCTATAGTGACTTAGTGGATCTTCAAGAGAAAGTGGGTACTACTCCTTGACACCTCCTTGATTTGAAGATTAGGAGGATGCTCTAAAAGAAGAAGAATAACAAGTGGTAGAAGAAGGTGATGAAGCATAAGAAGGAGGTGTAGATGAAGAAATTGTTGATTTTAGAGATGATGATAACTCTCTAATCTTTTATTGTTCTTTCTTAGGCTTATAGTGTTTTCTTTGCTTTTGTTTACTTTGTTTCTTTTGTAAGTATGTGACCCCCATATTTATATTTCTGTAATAAAATTGTTTGCAATTTTTGTCTTTTATGTTTGTTTATGATGTGTGATTGCTCTTTTATTTACTATCCCAATTCCTATTTGAATCATGTCAACTATGAAATCAAGTCAATTATGACACTTTTACTCAATTTTAAATTCTACTCTCTTTTTGATCTTGCCAAAGAGGGAGAGAAATAGTAGTAAAAGAAATTGCATGACATATAATTAAGGGAAGTATAAGTTGAGGGGGAGTAATCTAATCTAAAGGGGAGCAATCTAACCTAAAATGTGAATCTTTGATAAACTTAGTTTCTCAACAAGTATTCTATTAAAAATGTTAACCATCTCAACTTCACACTTATGCAATTCATTTCCTTTAACAAACTCAATCTAATTTTTCAAAATAAAAAAGGGGAGATTGTTGGACTAGGTTGGTCAAACCCAAGTCAAAGGTCTCTTTTAATCTTGACAATGAAGATTGATGGGTACTAACATCTTGTTTAAGTGTCTTTTTTATAGTTTTTAAGTTAGTGTCTATTGGAAGTTGGATGGAAGTCTAAATCTCTAACATTGAGTAAGAAATCTAAATTCACGGTTAATAACCTCTAAATTGTGACTGTAACCTTGCAATAAAGGTGGATGAACTTGAACTAGATGAATTACAGAGCAAATTGCAACTGTGATCCAACTAAGGAAGACATGAATGTCATATAGAGTGATTCGCGGTGACGTTTACATTCCTAGTCGCGATCATGACTTTTGAAGCTGTATGGAGGGAACTAAGTCTGCAACCATAACATGCCAAGTGTCCAAGATAATGGTTTGTATATCAAAATTCATAAGGGTGAAAAACCTATTGAGACTGCGACCCATGGAAGTAATTTTTCCTCACCAAACAAAAGGATTCACTATCATTATCACGTCTAAGAAGAATCTTAATCGCAACCGCGACTTTTGGTTAGTTAGATAAATGCAATGACTATTTTTCTTGGTGAATCAATAGTAGTATGACACATGGACTAGCCATTAGACATAAAATGAGGTTCTCCACCATGATTTTTATCTTTCTAGTGCAATTTGAAATTTGCGATTGCAAAATTCCAGTCACGATCACCAATTTAGTCTAATAGGCATTTAATGTAAAATTTGCTTAGCTAACCTTATAGATTTAGACACAGTTTGTTAGTAATGTCTCTTTGGTGGTTATTGCCTATAAATACTCCACCAAACAAACATGAATGCAAGAGAATATCATTGATTATAACCAAACTCTTGCAATTTTACTTCTCAACTTCGTATTCTTTGAATGTGATTTAATATTGTTGGGTGTAAGCATTAAACACCAATGTAATTGGGTTTGATAGTTAGTATAGCTATCAAAACTCTTGTATTAGGTTAAGTGTGAGCCTTTGAGAAAAAACACTTAAGTGAGGTTTTTGTGTAAGCCTGGAAACACAAGTTGTAGGGTTGTGTGTGAGCCATCAAAACACATTGTACAAGTTTGGTGTGAGCTTGGAAACACCACTTTGAGTTAGTAAAACAACCAATTATGAAGAATTGGGGAGTGGACATAGGGTTCATTAACATCTGAACCACTATAAATATTGTGTGTTCATTTATTCTATTTCTATTCCAATCTTTAAACTCTTTATCTTCCTTCTAAATTTTTTAAACTCCCACAATTCAATCCCCCAATCTTGGTGCTCAAGGGCCAACAATACACATTTGTTATAGCCAAATTTTATTAATTTTTACTTTATCTTTTGATTTTTTTTGGCATCTCATTTGTATTTGCACATAAAATATGCAAAATTTATTATTATTTTATACGAAATGGGTAATTTACGTTCCTAAATTTGAGAGTTTTATTGTTTTCTTATTTGCTTGGATTTCATACTTAGTTTGATCTTCCTATTTTTGCTTTTATTTTTGCTATGTAATTTCAGTTCCTTTTTTTTATTTTTAGGGTGACGTCTCCTTTAATAAAGGGCGTAGAAGATTTAGGTGACTACCTCTATATGTGATTGCAAGCCTGAAGGAGACCGAGCTCTTACCCATATTATGAATGCTTCCAAATATGCCCTCATGAAGCGATATGATTGCCATTTAGGCTCTGATAGAGTGGTTAATGGATATCACTCACACCTTCCACCTACTTAAGATTGGAGAGCTAGCCTTCACTTCGAGGGACTTTACATATATGATTGGGATAGGTGCTCTGGGATCCCATTGCCTAAAGATGCAGGAGTTTAAGATTTGATACTGCAAAAAGACTATGTACGCTGCCTTCTCGGGTGTCCTAACATTGAGAATAACACTGCCTTTAAGTGCTCTAGTTTAGGAAGGAAGGCTCCATATGTGATGGATGGTAGCTTTTAAGAGGTGATTGACCAACTGGACTGCTACTTCCTCCCGTACAGTCACACTAGGACTCTATTCTTTAACCCCAGAGACACTGCTGATATATGCCTCTTGTCGACCTTCAAAGACTTGGCATTAGTTTGCTACATCAATTAAGCTCCACTATGGTAACCCACCTTTATCATTACTTGGATTAGTGCTGCAATGGGTTATCATATATGAATAATGTATGGAGGGTACTCAAGGTTGTTAGTGTTCTCAAACCTCTTTTATTTCTTTTCTTGCCTTTTATTTTTTTTTGACTAATAATGTGTCTTTGACATGCTTGGGCAATTGAGTTAAGGTTGTTGGTGGAAATCAACACTCAAGATAATATTGAGGGTTGCTATCCTCAGTTTATAAGGTGGAGCTTCACACACCATGGGGAGTTATTGGTGGGGGTCAGACATAGTCACCTGAATGTACATACTGTGGCTTAGGTACATTTGTTATATAAAAATAAGAATTAGTTATCAATTTTAGATTATTCAAGGATCTGGTTGAATACTGATAATGTTATGTTTTATTATTTTGCTTTTCTTACAATTTTATGGGTTGATTGATATATGACAACTTGAGGTGTTAGAGACTAAGGATCACTCCTATGGCAACGCTTGTTGTAGGGCCCTTGATTCAGGAGTAGTACCTCGAGAAGTGGGTATTGCTTTTGTGAAAGGGCTATGATGCTCGACCCTTGCCCCAACACCTACCTTCTAGCATGTTATAGGCATCAAACTAAAAGGGGTCTAGTCCAGCATGCTTTAGTATTGAGACTTAGGGAGCAGCCTATGACTAGTGGCATAAGGTATTAAGTTTGAATGGTTGAGGCTATGATAGGGATGATCTTAGTGGATGAAGTGATCATTTGAGAGTTCCTACATCATGAGTCCTATATATGGATGATACTACATTATGGTGCTTAGGTCATGAAGACTCATTTGGAAAAGAGGCCTATAGAGCCTTCTCTTTTAGCTAGGAGCCATAAACGAACCCATGTTAATGATGCTGTAGACTAAAGCTTATTGTGGTTGACGAGTTGAACCCCTTCCCCAAGAGCCTGGTTGTGTCGTGCATGACTTCCTTGACTAGGTCGATGATGTCTTTGGACTCCACCTGATAGTGGTGCATAGTCAAATTATTGGGCGTAACCCATATGAGTTTTACTTTTCTATATTCCTTGCATTTGTTGCTTATTATGGTTATTAGCTATTGATTATGTACTCTATACATAGATTCTCCATATCCAGGTTAAGGCTATGTTTGACCTAATAACTATGCTGAAGAGGACTATTACACAATAGGCTCGTGAGGTCCTAGTTAATAGAATGCAAGTTATGTATGCATAAGTATGATTATGTTAGTGTGTGTATTTGTAACCTAGTCATCCTAATCCTTGTATGTATTATAAGAGGTTGTCCACAACTAGGCTTAAGAGCTTTAAGAGAAATGGAACTAGCTATTAAAGCTTCAAGCTTGGATAGAGCAGATGGAGAAGCAAGTTTGTACTGAGTTAAAAGACTACGTAGATTCCTCAGTTAAGAAAGGCGAGGATTGAATCACCCATTGTTGCCTTTTTTTTGCTTAGACTATTGGATTTTTCTTTATTTATACCTTTATAATTGTTTGACATTTTAAAAATGTAGAATGATTATTGGGTCAGTTTTAAGGCCCCTTTTTGTATATTACTTTGGATGATTAGGATCTTAAGGGATTCTTTGAAGTAGACATGCATGATAGGGATTCTTTTAGCATATATTTTTAGGTTAGAAAATAGAAAATTTTCTAGTTTTTTCCTAATGTTTTTATTCTAGAATAAGTTAATTTACGTTTCGTTTGCATTTGCACATGAATTTCTTAAAAGGAGCTAAATTGCATTTTTAAGTAGTGTCACATGGGATGTTGCATGGTCCATGCATTGGATCATGTAGGGGTACAAAGTTGGTCAAGTCAATAGTGCATATTTGAGTTAACAGTTAAGTGCATGGGTAGTTGGCCATGCATCAGGCTATGTAGATTGATGGTGGCAGAATTGCTAAATGTACACAGAGGCTATCTTTTAAAGAACGAATAGACCTAATGGGATGACTATTCTAGAGTAAAAAAGAGGCATATCTGAGGAGTGAAATTCAGATATTTGATCTACATCAAAGTTGTGAGAGAATTTTGGGAGATTTTAGAGAGGTTATTTTTCTTAGGGTTCATTATTTAGAGATTCTTCAATTTTGTTTCTTCTTCTTATTCTTTTTCTAGAATGAAATAATTCTATAATTCTAGGAATTAAGATGAAAGCCTAATACTTTTCCATGATTATATGAAGAGATCTTTGTTTCAATTATGTTAGGTTTCTTTGAATTGATGTGTTTAAGCTTAATTGACTTGTGTATATGAATGGCCACATATGCATTGCTTGATATCTTAGATTATGGAGTGAGAGTGAAATTTCAAGGTTAGTCATAACACATTGAAGTAGAGATTAACACCATGAGAGTGGGCTTGATCTTTACAGATGTTAATGGATTGTTCAAGGAATCTAATGCATTGTTATTGAGTTTTGTGATCATGAGAGTAAGTGCAAGCTTAGTAGTAATAGGTTCAATTTTGTTTGAGAATGATTATTGGGTAATTTAAGAAATCCATCTTCAAAGACAATCCATTCATTTGAGAAACAAAATCCTTAGTATAATTATGAAGAGTATTGTGGTGTACTTGAATTCCTTAAATGTCAATTGCATTAGTGTTTTCTTTAATTCAAATTTTATTTGGTTAATTTTTTTTAGAATTCCAGGCTTAGTTTGTAATGACCATCTCCATTTACAAATCATGGCATTCATGTCCAAAAATACATATGCATAAAGGTTTATTCATCATACATACATAATCTAATAATGTATTTGATGTACGTATACGTTAACTAATGGTAAAGGCTAGTGACCATAAATAGGTTCCTATCTAGAGATATGTACATGACACAAGAAGAGAGAGAGTTGAATTCAACTGACGACCTATGGTCTATGTGTCTCTATGCAAAACTCTAAGTACCAAAGTGTATGATTTGGTGAGTCGCGGCTCAATGAATAAAAACAATAATTAGATTCTTATGGCACAACCAATAATTAAATATCACTAAGATACCTTACAAGTATAACAATTGATTATGCAAGTGCCAATGCAATAGATTGATTTTTGTTGTGACCTTGCAAGGCAAACACTGCTCCCAGGAATTCATAAGATTCAAGTGACATTTGATTTTGTTAGACAACATATATCAAGTGGATCGTTTGGTCAATAACATGTGCCAATAGAACATATTGGTCCCTTTTCCAAGTGATTCGCAAGTGTTTGACAAACCGGTCACAACTTCCTTTTAGTTCCATATGCAAGTGTTCATTCACAATGGTATACCAAGTAATCATTAAGAGAATATAATTGTCACTTGAATTAAATTCACATGTAAAATGTGATAATTCCATCACATATACATGTAATAGAACATAATAAAATTATAAAATTATCACACACACATACACACATTAGAATCTAATTATAATTTTTACTCACCTTTTGATGTGACCAACTTTTATGGTAGGTTTGGTTCTCTCCATAGGGCTTCCTCAAAGTATTAAGATCCTAAAATTTGATACATACAGGGTTATAAGTATGTCAAAATGATTATGAATGCTTGGTATGCAACCATGGCATGATCCATGCAAGTGAACCTAGTGTTTTTACATATTTTCCTTATGTGGCAGCCTGAGCTTGCTACACTCTCATATCAATAACTCTAGATATACTTATCCAAATGACTTCATTCTTTTTTTCAAATATGCTAGACACATAGTGATACAACATACTTGAATTTTAGATATTCTGAGTAAGTCTTATATTCTGAGTATATCTCAAATTGTAAAAATCAAATTGAAAAACTGATTTATGAAAATTTATACAACACATAAAGGAACATGTTTGATGTTTTAGTCATTGTCTAATTCAGTCTATAAAGTCACAAAAATAAATGACCAATCTTAAGGTGAACAGGTTTTCAACATAGTGACAATCAGTCATGATGAAAGGGCAATATCTCAACAAACATGCTAGATTTGGCAAAAATATTTTACAGGAATATAGATCATCCATAAATATACAACTTTCAAGTTTGTCACATCACCAAATTCTGAATCTATGACCATCAAATTCTTAGAAAACAAAATGAAAAGACATGTGAGGTTTCATCCGGGTATAGGCTCAATCACAATCAATGAGTCATATCTCTCTCCACACAACAAATCAATCAAAAGTGATTTACAAGTATATATAAGGGATATAACCCTACAAATTTCATGTTTTATACTTTGTTAAGGTCATCAAAATATATGAAAACAAAAAGATGAGGTGATTTTAGTTGGTTGTGAACCAACCCTAATGAAGGAGCCATATCTCCTCACACACACAAAATTAAGAAAAACTATTTCATATGCATTTAGATGGGGCATAAAACTACAACTTTCATATTCTAAACTTTCCCTAATTCCCCTTCTAGGGTTATGAACTCGTGGGTACAAAATTCTACTGTAACAATAAAACCAACACAATCAGCTCTTATTCTCTTGAATTCCAAATTCTATCCAAGAGTTCTACCTCAAATACTCCATAATTCTCACTAACCATGTATGATTAACATATCATGAAGGGTTAACTTCATGTTGGAAGAAGATAAATTAACTCACCTACTCTCCTAGAATGAGAAGACCTTAGGATTCTTTCCTAGGTAGCTCACTCTTTTCCCTCTCATTCTTTTTCTTCTTCTTCTTCTACTTATTATTATTCTTCTTCTTCTTATTTTCTTTCTTTCTTCCTTAGCTGACTCTTTATTATGCTATCCCTCATATTTAACCTCTCTATTCTAATCCTAAGGTTAAAAATTCCACTTATAAACCTATTGCAATAGGAAAGAATCATGGTGTTTCGTTTTCATTATTTAGAAGTTCACTTTCCTCATTTAGTCCCTCTTCTTCATTCCTTTATCACCTTCATCCATCTCTTAATCCCCATATGCGACTCATACTTTTAAATAAGCTCTAAAACACCATTATTTATGATACTATAATATGCACACAACATAAGATTATTTGCCATGAAACTATACAAACATTACTTATGTGTTCAAGTGTCCTAAATGCAATGATGCAAGTGTCATCATTGCGCTTATCCAATTCACATGTCTAAATGATTATTTATCCAATGCATATGTTCATGTGGGATTTCAAATCATTTATGCAATGAATATGTTAATGTGATAATGCCAATGAATGTGGATAAGGATGCTACATAGTTTAAAATTAACTCTTTTATCGATTTAGTTGATAGATAATAGGAAAATTTAGTTCTTTGGTTTCTTATGAAATTCAATCCCTATGGGAATAATCTCTACTTTTCATTATATCACTTAAAGCAATTTATACACTTACAAGTGTTATAATAGTTTATTAGCACCGTTGCCAGGAATTAATTTTTTATAACATCAATTTCACTTAAAATTTCTATTAATCTAGTTTATAAATTTTGCATTTTTAATAATTTTATGAGTCTAATTATGGTTTATTTTTTTGGTACGAGAAGCTTTTTGGTGTATGCATCATTCTTAAAGTTTAGAACTAATCAAATTTGATTTTAAAATTGAATGCAAATTCTACGTGCAAAGGCAAATCCAAAAATAGAAAAGGAGTTTGCTTATGGATGCAATGGGACGAAAGAAGACTAAGAGTTATGCGAGAATTTGTCATGCCACAAACCTTAAAGACTTAGTTGAGCATTATGAAGCTAACAGTTGGCAACAACAATTATGAAATCAAACTAGAGATTATCTAAATGGTACAACAAAACACATTTGGTGGTGAAGATACTAAAGATCCAAATGCCTACATCACTAATTTCTTAGAAATATGCTCAACCTTTAAGGTTAATAGGGCAACAAATGATGTAATTCAATTGTGATTATTTACCTTTTCAGTAAGAGATAAGGTTAAAAAGTGCTTTAATTCTATAACACCTAACTCTTTCCATTGAGCAAGATTGCTCAATTGAGGCAAGCGATTGCAAGCTTTCAACATGAGCTGGTTGAGACATTATATGAAGCATTGGAAGGATTTAAGGAGTTACAAAGAAGATGTCCACATTAAGGCTTACCAAAATGGTTGATAGTCCAAATATTTTATAATGGGCTTAACAAGTTAGTATGCATTACTATTGATGCCATAGTAGGAGGTGCACTAATGGGGAAGTCAACTGATGAAACATATGCTTTCCCTTTTACTTTTTATTTAAGGTATGCATTTCTTGGTGAAAACCAAACCTTGCTTGTGATTATTTTAGCTTATTTAACTAAATTGTTGGAGGAAAAGTTATTGAGAAATTTAAGAGAAAGGAAGAAAGCCATAGGATGGACTATTAGTGATATTAGGGGGATTGGTCCTTCTTTTTACATGCATGGAGTTCTTATAAAGGGTGATCACAAATAATCCATTGAGCAATAAAGGAGATTAAATCCTAATATGAAGGAAGTGGTGCGAGCTGAAATTTTAAAGCTCTTAGATGTAGGCATTATATACCCAATATTCATTAGCTCATGGGTGAGTTCCATGCAATTTATGCTGAAGAAAGGTGAGATGATTATAGTTGCTAATAAGCAAAATGAATTAATCCCTACTAAAATGATTACGGGCTGATAGGTGTGTATAGATTATAGGAATTATAATAAGGTCACTCGAAACAATCACTTTCTATTGTCATGCATTGATCAAATGTTAGAAAAGCTATTATTGCTTTTTAGATATGCCTATTATTGCTTTTTAGATGGTTATTCCGGTATAATCAAATTCTCATTGATCTGAAAGACCAAGAGAAACTACCTTCACTGACCCTTAGGGCACACTCATAGTTAAGAGAATGTCATTTGGTTTGTGCAATGCATTGGCTACATTTTAGTGGTTTATGATGGTAATTATTAATGACTTTGTTGAAAAGCTATGGAAATCATTATGGATGATTTTTCAACATTTGGAGATTCTTTTCATGCATGTTTAGCTAATCTTTCCATGGTTTTTTAATAATGTGAAGAAACAAATCTAGTTTTGATTTGGGAGAAATGCCATTTTATGGTAAGAAAAAAAAGAATGGTACTTGGCCATAACGTGTCTACTAGAGGCATTAAGGTAGATAGGCCAAAAATAGAAATCATAGAAAAGATGCCTCTACTTACATCCATCAACGGAGGGTGAAGTTTTCTGGTCATGTAGGATTTTATTGTCACCCTTTTAAGGATTTTTCAAAAATTACAAACTCCATGTGCAATTGGCTTAATAAAGTTATTACATTTAATTTTGACCAAGAATGTTTTGAAGCTTTTTGTAGGTTAAAAAAAGGCCTTAAAATTGACACCTATTATAGTAGTCCTAGATAGGAGCCAAACATTTGAGATCATGTGCAATGCAAGTGATTAGCCCATTAGGGTTGTCTTAGGCCAAAAAAGGGACAAATGAATGCATGTGACTTATTATGCTAGCTAAACATTCAATGATGCTCAAGTTAATTATACCATTAAGAGTTGCTAGCCATAGTGCATGGATTTGACAAATTCAAGTGATTTTTTATGGGTTTAAATGACATAGTGTACATAGACCATGCTACGATGAAATATCTATTAAATAAGAAAGACACCAAGCCTAGTCTCATACATTGGGTGCTTTTATTGCAAGAATTTAATCTTGAAATTAGGGACAAAAAGGGGACTAAGAATGTAGTTACTCATATTCCATTTATCTTTTGTGTTGGTCTACATAGCTCTTTTGTGTATCTTGTGTTGCTTTAAGTTTGCTTTTGATTGCCTTCACCTTGTCCATAGTGTCTTGCATTAGTTCTGGCCCTTCTAAAACACGCATCCCTTCTTCATCCCAATAGATAGGACTTCAACATTTACTTTCATATAGTCCTTCATATAGTGCCATATGTATACTACTATGATAATGATTATTGTAAGCAAATTCAATCAAGACAATATATTCATCCCATGCACCTTCGAACTCTATCACATAAGCTTAAAACATGTCTTCAAGTATATTATCCTTTCTAATTGCCCATCTGTCTGAGAATGAAAAGTAGTACTAAAACTCAATTTGCTATCTAAAGCTTATTGCAAACTAACCTAAAATTGAGATGTAAATTGTGGATCTCTATCTAATACAATGGACACTGGAATGCCATGTAATCTAACAATTCCCTCCACATATTTCTTAGCTAAGTGCTTAAGTGAACTACCCCATCAAATAGACAAAAAGTGGGCTGACTTAGTTAGTCTATTAATGATCACCCATAAAACATCATTCTTCTTCAAAGTCCTCAAAAACCCATATACAAAGTCCATGGTTATTCTTTCCCATTTCCATACTAGAATCGTCAATGGTTTCAATTTTCTATGTGGTGTTTGAAGTTTCGTTTTGATTTGCTGATAAGTCAAACATGTTGAAACATCGATTGCTACATCTTTCTTTATTTTAGGCCATAAAAAATGAGATCACAATGTATTATACATCTTTGTCAGTCTTGGATGTATGGCATATGAAGCATTATGTGTTTTTTTTAGGATTTCTCTTTGCAAGTTATCAATATTTGGCACATAATACAAGAACCCAACATCAACACATCATTTCAAATATCAAAATCTCAATGTCTCCTATGTTTTACCATTTCAATCATTCTATATAACTTTGGATCCTTGCCTTATGCTTCTTTAATTCGATCATGCAACATTGGTCTCACTTGAAAAGTAGCAATCAATACCTCATTCTTTTGTATGTTTAGTTCCATATTCATAGCTTGTAAACTAAATAAGACAATAGAAATACCTGTAAATGAGCTACATCACTTCATGATTTCTAGCTCAAACCATCAACAACCACATTTGCTTTCCTTGGATTATACTCAATGGTGAAATCATAATCCTTTAACAGTTCTAACCACTACCTTTATCTCATGTTTAATTCTTTTTGGCTCATCAAATACTTCAAGCTCTTGTGATCCATAAATATCTAAAAAGTTTCTCCATACAAGTAATGTCTCCATATTTTCAAATCAAACACAACAGTTACAAGTTCTAGGTCATGTGTTGGGTAAGATAATTCATAAGGTTTTAGTGGTTTAGATGCATATGCAGTTACCTTACAATGTTGTATTAAAACACATCTCAAACCTTGATGAGAGGCTTCACTATATACTACAAATCCTCCATTACCAGTAGAAATGGCTAACACTGGAGCATATGTCAATCTATCTTTTAATTTATCAAAACTCTCTTGACATGCTTTAGACCACTGAAATGCTGTATTTTTTCGAAGTAACTTGGTCAAATGAGCAATTACAAGTGAAAACCGCTCAACAAATTGATGACAATACCCAACTAGTCCTAGGAAACTTTGGACTTCTGCAACATTCTTTGGGGTTTCCATTTTATTATTGCTTCAATTTTGTTTGGATCCACCTTTATGCCTTTTTCAGAAATTATGTCCTGAAAATACCACACGGTCAATCCAGAACTCACACTTGTTTAATTTAGCAAATAGTCATTTCTTTCTCAAAATTTACAACACAATCCTTAAATGTTGTTCATGTTGCTCTTTGCTCCTTGAAAAAACCAGTATGTGATCAACAAACACAATTACAAGTTTGTCTAAGCAAGGCTAGAACACTTTGTTAATAAGAGCCATAAACATAGTTGATGTATTAGTCAAACCAGATGGCATTACCAAAAATTCATAATGCCTATATCTGGTTCAAAAAACTGTCTTCAGTAAATCTGGGTTTGAAATTTTGAGCTGATAATATCCTGATTTTAGGTCATCATTAAAAAACACCTGTGCTTTTTGTAACTAGTCAAACAGATCATCTATCCTTGGTAAAAGATACTTGTTCTTCACAGTAACTCAATTTAACTTTCTGTAATCAATACAAACTTTATTGTCCTAACTTTCTTTTTAACAAATAATACTAGAGCACCCTAAGGTGACACACTAGGTCTGATGAATCCCTTTTCAAATAATTCTTACAATTGGATCTTTAATTCTCTCGATTCAGTTAGAGCCATCCTATAAGGTGAAATGGATATCGATGTAGTTCTTAAGACTAACTCAATTGTGAATTCTATCCCCTTATTAGGTGGCAAACCAGGTAAGTTAGCTGGTAGAAACTCATTCACCCTAAAAATATTCTCAGGTAATTCATTTGTGAACCTTGTGTCTACCACATGTGCCAAATAGGCATCACAACCACTTTTAATCATGTGAAAAGCCTTAATAGCAGAAACTAGACATGTAGGTACAATTTGCCTTTCCCCTTGAAACACAACCCTTGTATGATTTGGAGATTCCAGAACAACTTCCTTAGTAAAACAATTGACTATTACATGATATTCGGACATCCAATCCATACCCAGTATCACATCAAATTCACTTAGTGGCAACAGTACTAGATTAGCATTCAACTCAATGTTGTCAATGTGAATCACACAATCACAACATACCTTATCCATAATCATCACATCTCTCAAAGGAGTACTAACACATAGATTAAAACCTAAAGGTTGATGATTACTACATAATTTTGATGCCATGTTCAATGAAATGGATGAATTTGTGGAGGCAAGATCAATTAATGCATCAACTTCTCAATCATTAAGAGAAAGTTTACCAGTGATTACTTCGGGAGCAGCAATAGCTTCTTGCCTAGTCATGGCAAATACTTTAGCTTATGTCGAGGGTCTAAAACTCTGACCTTCCGGTATGCACATTCCTTAACAAATTGTTGTTGTGCTACCTCTGCCTTTGCCCCAGCTAAATGATACTCCAACTCCACTTGCCTTTAAAACTTTAACTATGGACTCTGATATAGCTTCACCTCTGTCTTTGCCTCCCTCTGACATTTTAGGTCTTTCAGGATAATCTCAAAGCATATGATGAAGAGACCCACAAAAGTAGCACCCCCCAATCAATTTTCTACATTCACCCATATGTTGCCTACCACAATGTACATATGAGGGTCATTGTTGCATAACTTGGTCTTGACCTCTGCTTGCATACGATGAAACTCCTAATCCTCTGCCTCTATAATTAGAGTAACCACCCTTAGCACTAGAAAGTGATGGCAAATAATTTCCATGTTTTTATTTCTTTCTGTTAAAATCACCTACAAACTCAATAGACCTTCTTTTTACTTGTTGTTTTATCCTTTCTTTTTCTAATCTTTCCACCCTGATTACAACAGCTTTTAGCTTGGTATAACTTTTAAGATCTACAGCTGTGATCTTACTTGTGATCTCATATCTCAGTCGCTCTTTAAACTTTCTACATTTGTCTTTGTCAGTGGCCACCATGAACGATGCATAATGAGATAATTGATTAAATTTTTCCACATACTCGGCTAGAGTCATATGCTTTAGGTTTAGAAATTCCTTTCTTTTATCATCCTTGTACACTTTTAGCATGTAATTATTATTGAACTCATGAAGAAAATCATCATATGTAAGTACTGAAGGCTAGACATCACTCCCTGGAATGGTTTCCCACCAATCATATGCATCACTCTATAATAGCAACACTGCATAATCAAACTTTTCTTTTGGTGTGCATTTCATCAAATTCAAAACTCTCTATGTTCTTTTTAGCCATGTCTCTGCTACTGATGGATCTGTGGTACCACTGAAGTTAACTACACCCTATTTTCTTAATTTGTCATATCTTATTTCTCTTTGAATTTCTAGACCTTGCACTGTTGGTTCACTAATTATGCACTGTGATTAACCATGAGATATGTGTTATGCATGAGAATGTGTTGGAAATCTAACTCTATTAGCAGGTTGATCTCATGATGGTTGGCATGATGCTTCTATGGAATGCAAATCAGCTGACTCCTCTCTCTTTGGTGAGCCATGTGTACTACCATGACTACCTTATGCTATTGCCCTATAAAAATATATGACTATGTCATATGATAATGCATAATAGTACAAAACTCATGACATGTTCATATGTATGTCCCTATATAACCTATCTCTGCTCTGATAATAAAAATTGTAATGACCATCTTTATTTAGAAATCATGGCATTCATGTCCGAAAATACATATGCATAAAGGTTTATTCATCATACATACACAATCTAACATTAGTATTTAATGTATGTATATGTTAACTAATGATAAAGGCTAGTGACCATAAATAGATTACTATCTAGATATATGTGTATGACACAAGAAGAGAGAGAGAGTTGGAATTTAGCCGACGACCTATGGTCCATGTATCTCTATGCAAAACTCTAAGCACTAAAGTGTCCAACCCATATGCTTCAGTATTTAAAAAATGTAATTATGATTTGATGAGTCGGGACTCAATGAATAAAAATAATAATCAGATTCTTATGGCATAACCAATAATCAAATATCATTAGGATATATTACAAGTATAACAATTGACTATGCAAGTTCCAATGTAATAGATTGATTTTTATCATGACCTTGCAAGGCAAACACTGCTCCCAGGAGTTCATGTGATTCAAGTGACATTTGATTTTGCTGGCCAACATATAACAAGTGGATCATTTAGTCAATAACATGTGCCAACAGGACATATTGGTCCCTTTTCAAAGTAATTCGCAAGTGTTTGACAAGCCGGTCATAACCTCCTTTTAGTTCCATATACAAGGGTTCATTCATAATGGTATACCAAGTAATCATTAAGAGCATATAATTCTTACTTGACTTGTATTTACATGTAAAATGTAACAATTCCATTATACATACATGTGCTACAACATAATCAAATCATAAAATTATTACACATACACATTAGAATCTAATTATAGTTTTTACTCACCTTTTAATGTGACCAACCTTTATGGTAGGTTTGGTTCTCTCAAAGTGTTGAGATCCTAAAATTTGATAAATAAATGGTTATAAGTATGTCAAAATGATTATGAACGTTTGGTATGCAACTATGGCATGATCTATGCAAGTGAACCTAGTGTTTATGCATATTTTCCTTATGTGGCAACCTGAGCTTGCTACACTCTCACCGAAATGAATCTAGATATACTTATCCAAATGAATTCATTCTTTTTTCAAACAATCTAGACACATAATGATACAACATACTCAAATTTCATATTAATATATGACCTATAGAAAATGTCGTGAATTTTTGAATTTTCCCTATTTCAATGTCATCTCAATTTGAGTAGGTCTTATATTCTTAGGTATATCTCAAATTGTACAAATAAAATTTAAAAATTGATTTATCAAAAGTTACACAACACATAAAGGAACATGTTTCACTTATTGTCTAATTCAGTTTATAAAGTCACCAAAACAAATGACCAATCTTAGAGTGAGCAGGTTTTTATCATAGTGACAATCAGTCATGATGAAGAAGCAATATCTCAACAACCATGCTAGACTTGGCAAAAATATTTTACAGAAATGTAGATAATACATAAATATGCAACTTTCAAGTTTGTCACATCACCAAATTCCAAATCTATGACAATCAAATTCTTGGAAAATAGAATTAAAAGACAGGTGAGGTTTCATCCGGGTACAGGGTTAGTCACAATCAATGAGCCATATCTCTTTCAACACAACAAATCAATCAAAAATGATTTACATGTATTTGTAGAGGATATAACCATACAAATTTCATGTTTTAATCTTTGTCTAAATCAGCACATAATGTCATCAAAATATATGAAAACAAAAAGACTAAGGTGATTTCTGTTGGTTGTGAACCAGCCCTAATGAAGGAGCCATATCTCCTCACACACATAAAATCAAGCAAAATTGTTTCATATACATTTAAATGGGGCATAGAGCTACAACTTTTATATTTTGAACTTTCCATAATTCCCCTTCTATGGTTATGAACTCATGGGTACAAAATTCTACTCTAACAAGAAAACCAACACAATCAGCTCTTGTTCTCTTAAATTTCAACTTCCATCCAAGAGTTCTACCATAAATAATCCATAATTCTGACTAATCATGCATGATTAACATGTCATGAGGGGTTAATTTCATGTCTAAAAAAGATAAATTAACTTTCCTATTGTCCCAGAGTCAGAAAACCTTAGGATTCTTTCCTAGGCAGCTAACTCTTCTCCTTGTCCTTCTTCTTCTTCTTCTTCTTCTTCTTTTTCTTCTTCTTATTCCTTCCTTCCTTCCTTCCTTCCATTCTTCTTTAGCTCTCTCTTTCTTCTGTTGTTCCTCACATTTAACCTCTCTATTCTGATCCTAAAAGATGAAAAATTCCACTTGTAAACCTATTGCAATAGGAAAGAATCATAGTGTTTCACTTCCATTGGTTGGAAGTTCACTTTCCTCTTTTAGTCCCTCTTCTTCACCCTTCATCAATCTTATCCATCTCCTAATCCCCACATGCTCCTCATACTTTAAAATAAGCTTTAAAACACCATTATTTATGATACAATAGCATGCACACGACATAATGCATGTCACACCCCATTTAATAATCATTTAAATTTCTCTTTAAGTCTATCCATTGTCATTTAAAAGACCTGATTAAAATTTTTTTTTTCATTATGTCTCTTGTTCACCACTTAGTAATTATTTACAATAAAACATACATGAATAATCAAACTAAATTACTAACTGACTGCATACTGGCCCAACATCTATTACACTGCTAGACAACGACTTTGAAAAGTATACTAGATGCAATCTTTAATCTACTATTCCTGAAATAAGATTTCATACAAAAGAGTGAGTTTGCATACTCAGTAAGTAAATGCATAATGATACTTCAATCTCAAATAACGTAACAATATTTAAATATAAATAACTCATCATCATATCCATGTACGAAATAAAGAGTTTTTCCTCTTAAATGTCACATAGGCTATTAAAGGTTATTGCCACATGCGATGTCATAAATTTCTGTCATATAGACTATAGATATCACTGCCACAAAGGCTTTCATTTTTAGTTGCCACA